>JACBWW010000957.1:0-18363 GCA_020086605.1 Lanius collurio | reverse complement strand
CTTCTCCTCTCCAGGGGAACATTCCCAGCTCTCCCAGCCTGGCTCCATGTGAGAAACCTCTTTATATCCTGAAGTTTTCCCCTTTTTCCATGATATCCAGGTGTTAGGGAACATTGCACCCCCTCAGGACAAAGCCGATTTCACCAACATTCCCAGGATTATTTCCTAACTCACACCCAGTCCCCTCCAAGGGCACAAATCCTTGGGAATCGGGATTGATGATCACTCCACCAAATTAAATCCACAACAAAACCAAAACCATGGATCATGAACTCTTCTGCCACTGGAATAAATCAAGCTGGGCCCACTTCCCACTGCTTTAGCCAAGAAAAATTGGGATTTCAGCCGGAAGAGCCCCACACACCCGGAGCACACACTCATCCCACTGGCACCTCTCTTATCCCAGAGCTAAAATCTCCAATACCAGTTCACATTCCCAATATTCTTTAACCATTTTCCCCATGACTTTGTTCCCTGGAACATTCCAACAATTCCAATTTGCACTTTTAAAACTCCAAGGCCTCTCTTCCCTCTGCCAAGGAGGAACAATTTGGCTGCCAGGGAAGTCACAGCTCCAGCAAAAAAAATTTGGGGAATGCAGCACCTAATGGGCCACTCTGGAATTTGGGCCAAATGACTCCGAGTGGCCTCGGTGCATTTCCAAATTGCCACAAACGGGAACAGCACATGGATCATCCAGAAGGCAGGGAAATCTGGGAATACAGCTGGCACTTAAGGAGCAATTAAATTTTCAGTGGTTAATGAAGGATTTCTGCAACATCAGCACCCACGGTCCTGCTCTGGGAAAGAGGGGGGAAAAGTGGCTCTTAGTGGGGTCTCCAGGGGAAAATTCCATTAAAATTGAAGATTAGAGCCATTCCAACCCGGAATTAAGAGGGATGTGACTTTACCACCAACTGGAAGAGGTTGGGTCACTTGGGGTTGAACCTCATTTTCTCAGCTCCCTCTCCTGGAACATCTCAGAGCTTGGATTGGGCTGGATTTTTATGGAAATTTGGGAAAGAAAATCATGGGGAATTTGGGGGTGAGGTGCTGCTTGCACCTCCATTTTCTCCCAGTTTTTCCTGCTTGGATGCTCCCTAAAAAAGGCTGGATGTACAAATCCATGCAAAACAGCTCCTAACAAAGCAGCTGGGAGAGATGCTCAGCGTGGCTGGAGCTGAGAGAAATCCCAAATTAAATGGGAAAAATGAAACTTAAATATCCAAGTGACCAGAAATCCTGGAGAAGTCATGGATTTAGGCCTGGTTGGACAGGGCTTGGAGCAGCCTGGGATAGTGGAAGGTGTCCCTGCCTGTGGAAAAGGGGTGGTTTGGGGGGAATTTTCATGTCCCTTCCAACCCAAAGCCATTCCATGATTAACCTCGGGATGGCCACCAATACCAATTTTCTGCACAGAGGATGGGAATACTTAAAATCAATTAAAATAATTATAAATAATAATTCCAGAAAAGGTACAAAGCCACCCCAGAACGATTCAGGTAATCCCACCTGGAGCAGAGCTTCCCACTCCTCAATCCCAAGACCCAGCACAGCTCCAACAAAAATTCTGGGAAGGCAGTGCCAGCTTTGCCAGCAGCACAGAACAGCAAAATCCTGGTGGTGCCAGCAACGCCCACGGGGCTGATCTGAGCACAAAAAGTGCAGAGCGGGATGAAAAGGAAACATTTTGGATCATTCCAACATCAGCTGATGAATATTCCCTTTTTTTTTCAGTTGGAAGTTGGAAAAGAAGAGCCCTCCAGGTCTGGAGCTGCCACTTTGGAGGGGCTGGAGAGCAGGTTTGGGATGAGCAGTGAAAAATCTGGATTGTGGGGCTGGCTGTGGGAAAAATTCCTGAGCCTCGGGATTTGGATGAGGATAAAGGGAAGGTCCTGGCCCTGGGACATGGGAATTCCAAGCACAGATTGGTTGGGTGGAGAATGGATGGAAAACAGCCCTGGAAAGGAGGATTTGGGGGTGTTGGGAGAGAGACCGGAAGTCAAGGGAAGGGATTTGGCCTCTGCTGTGTCCTCCTGAGTTCCCACCTGGAATTCTGCATCCACCTCTGGGCCCTCAACACGGCAAAGATGTGGAGATGTTGGAATGAATCCTGAGGAAGCCACTAAGTCATTCCCAGGGCTCTGGAGCCAGGCTGGGAAAGCTGGGAATGTTCACCTGGAGAGGAGAAGGCTCCAGGGAGAGCTCAGAGCCCCTTGCAGGGCCTGAAGGGGCTCCAGGAGAGCTGCAGAGGGACTGGGGACAAGGCATGGAGGGACAGGACACAGGGAATGGCTTCCCAGTGCCAGAGGGCAGGGCTGGATGGGATCCTGGGAATTGGGAATTGCTGGCTGGGAGGGTGGGGAGGGGCTGGGCTGCAATTGCCAGAGCAGCTGTGGCTGCCCCTGGATCCCTGGCAGTGCCCAAGGCCAGGCTGGACATTGGGGCTGGGAGCAGCCTGGCACAGGGGGAGGGGTCCCATGGCAGGGGTGGGAATGGGATTTAAGATCCCTTCCAACTTCCAAGAACATCATCCCCCTCACAATTATCCAAATGTCTCCAGTTATTCTGTCTGCTGGGAGGGAAGGAACTGCCCCACACAAATTTATGGGATGAGTCAAAAGGAGGGAAGGCAGGATGCTGGAAAAGGGCCCTGGAGCTGCTGCTGTGCCGTGATATTTGGGAGAAGAGCGGCTTTGGAAGAGCTGGTGGGTGGGAAAACAGAAGCTCTGGAAATTGTCCTTTGATGTCCCCATTATTTGTCACATGGGCTAATCGGGCTGGAGGGAGAGAGGGACCACGCAAAGCTGCCAGATTATTCCTAAATCTTGTTCCGTGATGATTTCCATAGGGAAAAAAAAGGGGAGGAAAAGCCTGGAATAGCTCCCAACTGCATCCTCCTCCTCATGGTGGGGCCCACCCCGAGCCTGGAGAGCCCAGCATGGTGGGACTGAGGAGCTGGAGCAGAATCTGGGAAAAAACCCCACAGATTTCATGGATGATCCCAACTCCATCAAGGCCACCAGCACCAGAGGATGTTCCTGGCATGATCCCAGCACTTTTCCAATGATCCCAAAATCATTTGGCTTGGGATGAATAATTCATTCCCAGGCAAAGCTCTGGAATCTCTAGGAGCTGAGGGCCCACCCCAAAAGACCCCACATGCCCAACCCTTTTTGGGGTGAGCTGGGCTTTGTGGGGTCCAATCGCTGCTCCATGACAGGGGGACATTCCCAGGCATGCCACACTCAACTGGAGATAATCCAGTGGGAAAACTGGATTTTGGGATGCTCCCAAAGGATCTGAGGTGGGATAATTCCAGAATGGGAATTGTTTGGGTTGGAAAAGCCCTCTGAGATCATCCAACCCTTCCCAGCACTGCCAAGGCCACCACTGCCCCGTGTCCCCAAGTGCCACAACCACGGGGATTTGAAATCCCACAGGGAATTGCTCCCTGCTCCTCCAGTCATTTTTATTCCCAGCTTTTCCCTTGAACCTCAAGCTCTCCCAGTTCCATCAGATCCCAGCTGAGGCGTTTTGGGGCACAGGATGAACTGCAGAATTCCCAGACAGTAACCAACCAGTGGGATGGGCCAATCCACCAAGAACCCTTGGAAGTAAATCCCAAATTACCACTTCCCAAACCCATCCGAGTCCTATCATCCAGCTCCTCCAACTGACTTTAAAAACAGTTGGAAGCTCAGATGTCCCTGGTGCCACCAGCCTGAGCATTCCAGAGGCTTGGGAAGAGGAAAAAAACCCTCTGGAGCTGCACTGAAATTCCTCCACGTTATCACCAGTGATAGTTCCCACTGAGTTTTCCAGGGATCCAAGGAATTTTGCAAGGAATTCTCAGAATTCAGGATCAGGACACAGAGCCTGTGAGGAATCTTTCTAGAACAACTGAAGTTGGGAAAAATCTCCAGGATCACCAAATCCAACCAGCACCATCCCCACATTCCTAATCCACAGCCCCAAGCGTCCCATCCAAATATTTTTGGGAGATTTCCTCCATCATTTGGTAAAACTGTGATGGAATTTGTGGAAAAAAAGAACATTTTGGGATCATTCAGATCCAGATTAGAAAGGTGCAAAGAGCAACAAAACTGTCACCAGCACTTCCCTGGGGTTTTCCATCTTGGATTATGGGATCGCTCCTCTGAAAGATCTTTAAGGGCCTCCATGAAATATTGGAAAAAATCAGGACATTTCTCAAGTTGCTTCAACCCTTAAAATCCAAGGATCTCTTTTTTCCTGCCAAAATAGGGACATTTGTTGAGGAATACAACCCCATCCTAAATGCTGCATGAAAATTCCCATCATAAAATCCCAGAATAGCTTGGAAGAGACCTTAAAGTTCATCTCTGCCATGGGCAGGGACATCTCCCACTATCCCAGGTTTTTCCAAACCCCATCCAACCTGACCTTGGACACTGCCAGGGATGGGGAACTGCTGGAAGAAGCCCCATCCTAGCTTATCACTGGCACTGGGAAGGGAATTTGGGAAGGCCATGATCCGATCTCCTGGTTCCTTCTTCGATCCAACCTCCAATCCCATAAATCCATGGGTTTTACACCCAGCTCGTGGATCCATCTTCATCTTTCTGCCTTTTGGGGATGACTTTGAAGCCAATATCCATCCACAGATGGATTTTGGGGCACTTTTTGTCCACCCTGAACATCCTGATCCAGAGGAAGATTCCCTCTCCATCCCAGGGGCTTGGAATAAAATGATCTTCAAGGTCCTTTCCAACCCAAACCATTCTGGGGTTCCAGGATTTTGGGAAGGATCAAATCCCTAAGATCCAGTCTAATCCTGCCCTCTGGCACTGGGAAGCCATTCCCTGTGTCCTGTCCCTCCATCCCTCGGAAATCCTCCCTCTCCATCTCTCCTGCAGCTCCTTCAGGTCCTGGAAGGCCACAGCAAGGTCACCCCAAGGCTTCTCCAGGCTGGACAATCCCAACTTTCCCACAGCAGAGCTGCTCCATCCCTTGGATCATCCTGGTGCCTCTGGAGTCATTCCAGCAGCTCCAGGTCCTCCCAGTGGTGGAACACCAGAGCTGGATGCACAATTCCACATTTCCCACTTTCCCCCATGTCCTGCTTTAACAAAAGGGAGCAGAACCCCTTTTCCAGGGCTTTTCCAGGGATTTAGTGAAGCCTCCCAAGAATCTGCTCAATGTGATTCCTGCAGCTCCCACAACACAGAATTGGAATTCTCCACCTGCTCCTGCCTCTTTGATGGGCTCTTTCTCCTTGGAAAAGCCAAAATCCCATTAAAAGACAGGATTTCCATACAAAAGGGGCTCCATGTGGCTGCACTTCCCAGAGCTCTCCCTTCTCCAGATCTTCCAGGGGACACCAGGAAAAGGCAGCACCCCCAAGGCATCCACAGAGCTGTCTATGCTGGGAAAAAGAGGAATAATCCTCGGAATGACAGATGGGAACAGGAATTCCCTGGCTCCAAACGAGGGCTGCTGCAGCTGGAAGTGCAGGGTCAGAGCTGTAGGGCCAGAGCTCTTCCCTCATCTTCCCAAACTCATCCCAGAGGAGCAGCTGGAGAGCCAGAGGTGCCAAGTGTTGGATCCTGGCTCAGCCAGGCAGGAAGAGCTCATCCAGCTGTTTCCCAATTTTCATAGGATTTCATGGCCCTGCTCCAGCTGCCACCTTCCCTGAGGAGCACAGGGCTCTGCACACCCCACAGGGAGGTTTTGGGGTCAGTCTGGGAGGTTTTGGGGTTTGGTGCTGCCACAAACTTCCCACAAGTTTAAAAACAAATACTCAGTATTTCCTTTCTGGAATTTGTCCCCAGGGAAAGAAGGAAGAGGGAAGAGGAGGAAGAGGAATTCCAGCAGCTCAGGGAAAACAGGGATGCAGAGAGAGGGGAAGGGGCTTTAACCCTGCAGTTCCCAACTCCCTGGAATGGCTGGCTATCAAAAATAGGAATATCAGCTGGGAATTGTGTGGCTGGATCTGGGATCAGGAAGCTCAGCCCACATCAGAGGAACAGGAATTCCAATTCCACAATTGAGGATGAACAGTCCCAGCCACTGTGCATGGGGGGGGGTGGTGAAATCCTCCAAAGAATATTTATGGAATGGTTTGGAAAAACCTCAAATCCCATCCATTCCCACCCTTTTATCATGGGCAGAGACACCTCCCAGTATCCCAGGATGCTCCAAGCCTCATCCAACCTGGCCTTGGACATTCCATTGATCCAGGAGCAGCCACAGCTTCTCTTCCCCAGCCCACTTCAGTTCTGCTCTCCCAGGAATCAGATCCCAAGGGCTCCAACTCCCTGTTTTCCCTTGGAGAAGGTACAGATGCTTCCCAAAGACAGCCTGGAATTGCTGGGATATCAGGGATATCCCAGGGATATCAGGGATACGGGGCTGCTGGATGCTTCTAGGGGTGAAAATCCAGGTTTAAGCACAAGGTGAGGTCTGCCCAGGTTAATCCAGCACTGGGAATTTCCTGGTGATCCAAATAAATAACAGGAAACAGGAATGCTGATCCTGGGAATCTGCCAGCTCCAACCCTACTCCTTGTGCCACATCCCAAAGTCCCATGGGATGAATCCTCACTGAGCTTCCTCCACAGCCTGAGGCCCTACAGAGCAATAATCAGCCAATAATCAGCCAATAATCAGCCAATAATCAGCCAANCCAATAATCAGCCAATAATCAGCCAATAATCAGCCAATAATCAGCCAATAATCAGCCTCGGGGACCCAGCACTTCCCTCCACAAATCTAGGAGTATTTCCCAGTGGAATTGACTCCCTTTTTCCCAAGGCTGCTTTGCCTCATCCCTCACATCCAAATTCCTCCTGACAGGCCCAAAATGGGAAAGCCTCGTCCTGCAGGCACTTTCTTCCTAGCAGGGGAAAAAATCATGGAATTGTTGAGGTTGGAAAAGACCTCTGGGGTCACCCAACCCTTCCCAGCACTGTCCAGGCCATCACAGCCCCATGTCCCCAAGTGCCACATCCACAGGGATTTAAATTCCTCCAGGAATGGCAGCTCCAGCCTTGCCTGGGGCTGGAAAACTCTTTCCAGGAAGGAATTTTCCTCAGTATCCAACCTAAATCTCCCCTGGTGCAACCAGACCGGAGCAACTCCCGGAATTCCTTTACCCTCACCAGGAATACTGAAATTGTTGGGAGAATTTGGGTTTAATGCAGGATTTATAAATTCCTGTTCTTCCTGGAAAACCATTTGGGATTCCTGACTGGGAGGGGCTGGGCTGGAATTGCCAGAGCAGCTGTGGCTGCCCCTGGATCCCTGGCAGTGCCCAAGGCCAGGCTGGACATTGGGGCTGGGAGCAGCCTGGCACAGGGGGAGGTGTCCCTGCCATGGAAAAGGGGAATGGGGTGGTGCTGTAATGAGGAATCCTTACAGGATGGGATTTAAGACCCTTCCCAACCCAAGCTGGGATTCCACAAATGCAATTTTTAGGGAGAAGTGGAACTACTGCAACATCCAAACTCTTTGTGCGTTCTCCCAGAATTCCCAGGAATCCATTTCCCGGCACAAGGACAAAAAGCATTTGGGTTTTGCTTTTCCAAAGCAATTCCTGTCAAGAAGAGCCAAACCAGACCCAAGCACAGGTTCAGGAATGAGTGCACAGGGTGGGAGGCACTGAGAATTCCAGGTTTCCTGTCTTTGGAATGCACACTCAGATGAGGAAGAGCTCTGTGGTGGTGGGAGATTGGGACAGGGATTGGGACAGGGATTGGGACAGGGATTTCCTCATTTTCCTGGGGGACATTGGGATTGGGACATGGAGCCAAAAAATCCCTTGGCCATAGCTGTGCTCCAATCCAAACTCAGGTGTTGCTCCAAGGGCTGGAGCCAGGCTGGGAGGGCTGGGAATGTTCCCCTGGAGAGGAGAAGGCTCCAGGGAGAGCTCAGAGCCCCTTGCAGGGCCTGAAGGGGCTCCAGGAGAGCTGGAGAGGGACTGGGGACAAGGCATGGGGGGACAGGACACAGGGAATGGCTTCCCAGTGCCAGAAGTTGGGAATAAACCATGGGAATGTTCTCCCCATCCATGTGGGAAAATCCTAGTTGGAATTGCCTCTCAGACCCTACAAATCCCTTTTTATCCAAGGAGTTCGGAGCAAAAAAATTCCCATTTCCAGCTGCTCTCTCCTTACTCCCCCTCTCCATCCCTTTCTCACTTCCCCATCCCCCCCCATTTTCCAGGCTTGGCATAATTTCCCCCCTTCTACCCCCAAACAAACCCCCAAATTCAGACTTCCAAGAGTTTTCCCATCATTTTTCCAGAAGCACATCTGCTTCCTGCAGGGATTGGGGGGGTGGTCTGTGGGACAATTTACTTGTGGACAGGAGGGAAAATCTCCAGGAATTCATCCACATCCAAACATCCCCCTGAAATGTTTCCATACTCGGGGATCCACCAGTTTATTCCATCCTGTCCCAGTTTCCCCACCCACAAGTCCTTGGACATGTCAGGCAGAGCACATGGAACTTCTGTGCCTCCCCAAAATCAGCTGGAAAATCCCACCCTAAAGCGAAGAATTCCAGAGCTTTCCCAGCAAACACTGAAAGGACGGACCCCATTTATTCCTTAAACACCCTCATTGAGGGCCTGCCTTCATTCCCACAATCCCTAAAATTTATTCAGGAGCTCCCTTCCCTCAGCACAGGCAGGACTGGGCTCTCAGGGGAGGTGGGAAAAAAACCCAGAGGAGAATTCCCATTGGATTTCTCCGGATGGGAATTTGGCTCCAGGGTATTGACACTGCACTTCTAAAAAAAAAAGAAAAAAACGGAAGTTTGAGGGATTTTTTTTTTTTTTTGAGCACAGAGTCGCTGTGGGCAAAAAATGTTCTTTTTCTCGGGATTGGGATCGCAGCAGGAAAATTCCGGGGGTTTTGGTGCCCGAGGTAAAGCTAAGCTTTCCTACAGGGCAAAAATAGAGAGATTAATTAAACTAACGAGATCCAATTAGTGCTCATGGAGCTTGGAGCAACCTGGGATCAGGAAGGGGGCCATGGCAGGGGGTGGAATGGGATGGGATTTAAGGTCCCTCCCAACCCAAACCATTCCATGGGGGAATTTTTTCCTCACATTTTGTTCACCAAAAGCTTTCCAGCCTGGCTGAGCACGGATTGCTGGGATCTGCTGGGGTGTGGGATTCTGCACTTGGAAAAGAGCAGGAGCTTCCTGGACATTCCCAATAACGCAGGAATTCATGGATAAATAATTCATGGTTAAATCCCACCCCATACGTTTGGAAAATTCTTCTTATTTCATCATTTCAGCCCCATTTTCAGCTGGCACAAACCATTCATGGAATACCCTGAGTTGCAAAGATCCCATGGGGATCAAATCCGACTCCTGGCAATCCCAAGAATTCCAGCTCCAGCAGCACCCATGGCCAGGTGCAATTAATTAACTGATAATTAACTAATTGGTGTCCCAATATAAAGTTTGATGGAGTCCAGCTGGGACCTCTGGTCAAAGACCACACAGGGATCCAGTCCCATTCCTGGCAATCCCTGCAATTCCAGCTCCAGCAGCACCCATGGCCAGGTGACATTAATTACCTGATAATTAACTAATTGGTGTCCCAATATAAAGTTTGATGGAGTCCAGCTGGGACCTCTGGTCAAAGACCACCCAGGGATCCAGTCCCGTTCCTGGCAATCCCTGCAATTCCAGCTCCATCAGCACCCATGGCCAGGTGCAATTAATTAACAAATAATTAATTGGTGTCACAACACTATTTGGGTTTAATAGAGGCCAGCTGGGCTCAGGAATCCCTGGTCAAAGATCCCACAAGGCTCCAATCCAACTCCCAGCCCCACACTGGACAATCCCAAAAATCCCAGCTCCCACCCACAGCCCGGTGCAATTAATTAACTGATAATTGGTGTTACAACACAATTTGAGTTTAACAGAACCCAGCTGGGATCAGGAACAAAGCCAAGGAGCAAACCCAGCCTTGCTGATCCCAAATTCATTATTCCCAACACCTCCAGCTCCCTTTCTGCCATAAATTCCCAGAACAAAACCAGGAATTCCTGGAAAAGGCCAGGATTTCTCCTCTGGGATTGGAGAGGAGCTCATTTCTCATCCACCCGAGTCGTGGTTCCACAGGGGACCAACCTTCCTCCTCCTCCCACCAAACTCTTGTTCCAGCAAGAAAAACACAGATTCCAGAAACTCCAAACTCCTTAAAACCTCCTTTTTCTCCCTGGAATTCCACCAATCCACGTGGGATAACCTGGAAAAGCTCCTGGCTCAGCAATTCCAGAGGCAGCACTGGGAGCAGAGCCCCCCTCCAGCCCCACAAAAGCTGCTCCAGGACTTTTACTCAAAATTCCCAGAAAAACCTGGAGGACAACAAAGAATTCCCCTCCTTATCCATGTTTTAATTTACTTGGAATTTCTTTATTTAGCCAGGAAAACTCCAGCTTTTCCAAAGCCCTCTGAGCCCCTGGAATAACTCTTGGAAATCACAATTTATCCCAAACGCCACATCCTTCCCCTTATGTTAAATCAGCCACATCCCAGAGACTCCAAACTCCTTAAAACCTCATTTTCCTCCTTTTTCCCTGGAATTCCACGTGGGATAACCTGGAAAAGCTCCTGCCCCAGCAATTCCAGAGGCAGCACTGGGAGCAGAGCCCCCCTCCAGCCCCACAAAAGCTGCTCCAAGACTTTTACTCAAAATTCCCAGAAAAACCTGGAGGACAACAAAGAATTACCCTCCTTATCCATGTTTTACTTGGAATTTATTCTCTAGGAAAACACTGGATTTTCCCACACACCTTTCCCTCCCCACTCAGCCAAAGGAATGATTTTAACAAGGAATAAAAACTCACATTTGAAAAGGCAGGATAACTGGAGCACCAGAGCTCTTCCAACTCACTCCAAGGTTTTTTGGGGAATTACACCAAGCTCCTACCCCAGCTGGGATTTAAATAACGGTCAGGAAGAATTCCAGGTGGGAGGAGTTAAAAAAATGGGAAGGGGAGCAGCTCTGGTTGGTTAACGAGCTGCTCCAGCTGCACCAAATTGGGATAATTCCCCTTTGTCTCCATCTCGTCCCTTCCTGGAGGAGGAGCAGCTGGGAAAACAAGGAATGACTTTGTCCCATCACCTGAGGAGATCAAATTCCAGGTTAAAACCCATCCCAAAAGCTCCTGTGGCAGCATTCCCACATGGATTCGAGCCTTGAAGTGTAACACTTCCCAAACTTCTGGATTGCTCCATTTTCCATCAAAATAATGCTAAAAAATCAGGAAAAGGGAAGGCATCCAACAGCCTGGGAGTGGAGTTCCCACTTCCTGGGAAAATCCTTTATTCCCATGGCAGAGCCCAGTTCCAGAGATAGGAACACAAAGGGATGGAGCAGGGATGGATCCTGGACTGGAATGAAACATCCCAGAAAAAATCAGGAGGAGGGATTCTCATCTGTCTGCTCGGCAGGAGCCTTTGGTCCCTTTCTCCCAAATCCAGGGGCAAGCAGCCAGAATCCCTCAGGGAATCGATGTTGGGAATAAAATCCCAGTGGTTTCCCCTCATCCTGGATTCCCAATTCCATCCCAACTTGGAATACCAGATCCCTGAAGTTTGCTCTAAATCCCACCCTGCAGCTGCCAAAGTGGCTGCTGGAATGGGATTTTCCCAACTCTCCCAGATTTCCGGGAAATTCTGGAGATGACAAAAGCCACCAGAGGCCACCTGTCCTCCCAGAATTCCAGCAGGGATGGAGGAGCACCAGTAGGGATTGGTGGGCCTGGAAAGGCTCCATCCAGCCCTCTTTGGGTTCCCTGTCAGCATTCCAAAGTATTCCCAACATCCACGGGAAGGAAAAGTCGGACTGGCCACACGGATCGCTCGTCATTCCCACCCTCTCCTCTGCTCCTTCTGGACAGCCCAGTGACTCCAGGTTTCCCACCTGTTTTCCTCAGTGGTGGGAAAATCCCATTATTTGGAACATTCAGGAATTGCAGGGAAAGCCGATCCCTTTAATCATTTTCCATGAAAATCTGCTTTGCCAGGAAGACACTCCCGGATTTCACGGCACTGCCACGGTAATTCCGTGCGGTGCCGAGCACAGAATTCCCAGGATATCCCAGGATCCTGGAACCATCCAGGATGGGATCCACCTCCAATATGGACAGAGCCATCCGACCCCAATTTCCTGCCCCGTTTTCTCCCTCAAATTCTGAAATATTCCGCATTTATGATTTATTAATAAATCCCAGGATTATTTCATCAGGAAAAGCCCTCCAAGATCGAATCCAACCATTCCCAGCACTGCCAAGGCCACCACAGCCCCAGGGCCTCAAGTGCCACATCCACAGGGATTTAAATCCCTCTGGGAATGGGGACTCCATCAAGCCCTGGGCAGCTGTGGAGGGCTGGACAACCTTTTCCACAAAGGAATTTTCTCAATATCCAACCTCTGGCACAACATTTGATGGAGTATCCGATGTTTTCCATCAGGACATCTCTCAGGGAGCTGCTCCAATTATCCAGCAAGGAAAAAAAATCCATTGGATTTTCACTTTGGGACTTTGATCACTTCAGATGTTGTCACCTCCTTCAACATCGCCAATAAATCCTTGGATCCAGCTCCTCACCTCTTCCTGCCCCTGTTTTTTTTTTTTTCCCTGGGATAATTTTATCCCATTTCTCTCCTTCTTTAAGCACAGAGCTCCTCCAGTCCCCTTTTCCTGATAATTCCATGGCAAACACATCAAAATCAACTCCAGTGCTGCTGGGAGTGGTTCTAAAATATCCCAAATGGAATGGGATCATCCAGGATCATCCCGGGATCATCCTGGCCCTGCCCAGACATCCCAACAATCCCATCCCAGGGAGCGGGGTCCAAACACTCCTGGAGATCCCAAAGCCTTGGGAATGTGCCCATTCCCTGGTCAGAGCCCACCACCCTCCGGGGGAAGAACTTTCCCTGAGATCCCACAAAATGTGAGCCTGGGAGGAATTTCAAGGCTTGATCCTTCAATATTCCATGGGAGGAGGAATCTCATGGACAACCTGATCCCACATCTTGGAAAAAAATCCTTATCCCAGAAGAGCCCAGGCTTCAAAATCCATCTGGGAAGAGCCAAGTGAGCGCCCTCCATTCCCAGATATTTTTGGAGATGAGATTTTTTTCTGGAAAAGGCAGGAAAAAATTCCTCTGGATCCAGACAGGCCTCAGAATTGGATAGAGGGGCTATAAAAGGATAAAGGAGATGATGGGATGGGAATTCTCAGGACTCAGCCTGGATTTGAGAGAAGAGTGATCCAGTGGTGATGGAGCTGCATCATCCCAAATATTCAGGTCAGATCCAGGCTCCCAAAAATCCACTTTCTCCAAAAAAAAAAAAATAAAACCATTTCCAGATTTAAAAATATGGGTTAATAAACAACTTTTGTCCCTGAGCCCATCCAGGGCAGGGAAAGTGGGATTATCCTGGTCCTGGAAGGGGAAGGAACAACACCCTCCCTGCTCCAGTCTGCATCCTGCACAGGGATTCCCATCCCAAAGGGAATTCCCCACTGGAGGAAGAGGCTTCCATGCAGAAGACCCCATTCCCTATAGGAATACACAGATCCATATAGTCCATATATGGACTGACAGGGATCATTATCCCTTCACTGAAGCAGATCCCAAAAAAATTTTGAGGAAGGTGGAAAGCAGAACTGAGCTCCAATCATTTCTGTGTCATCCCAAACATCCAGCACGTGGCCAGCTCAGATCCAGGCTCCCAAAATTCCCCTTCCCTTCCTTCCTCTTCCTCAGTCTGACCATAACTCGTCTGGATTTTGCTCACCTGAGCCCCCAGAACTGGAATTTTAGGGTTTTTAGGACTTTTCCTTGCCAGATTCCCTCCAAGGATCCAAGGCAAGGTTTTGACCCCACGGGACAGGCAGCAGAGCAGGGATGCAGCTCCCGCCATTCCAGGAGGACCCTTCGAGCTCTCCACGCGTCCCGGGCTGCACCAAACAGCCGGGAAGTTTAGGCTCAGCTTAAATCCCACCCATTTCCCGAGTTTAAATCCGATTTAAACCTCAACATTTTCACCCTAAACCCCAAACCCCCACCCTGGGGCACAACCAGCCCCCGACTTCACACACCAGAGGTCACCGGTCCCTCCCTCCCGGGATTCCGGGGGTTCCCAGCTCCTTACCCTCGGCACAACCCGATCCGTGGGAGCGGAGTCCATCCCAAACCCTCAGCTCTCCACGGATTCTTCTTCCCCACTCCGCACGGAGCTGAAGCTCATCCCAGAAATTCCAAACAACTGCGGCCCGCAGGGAGGAGGAGGAGATCCCTGTCCGGGGCTCAGGGAAGAGTTAAAGCTCCCAAGGATCCGCTGGCTCCTGGAGCAGGCGCCGGAGGAGCGCAGCTGCCCCTGCGGCAGCGCATAATTCCTTCCCTGTTCCCCGGAAAGCTTCCCTGGCACAATGGCGGGAATTGTGCGGGCTTCCATCGCCCCAGACAAGGCCGGCATTCACCCAGCGAGGCCATGGAAATATTCCCCATGGAAATACCCGCCGTGGAAGTCCCCTCTGTGGGATATCCTCCATGTGGGATTGGTGATCCAGAGGTTTCCCAACAAGGACCCGGCCCTTCCAAGGAGCCAAACGCTCTCCCTCTGAGTGATTTTATCTTCCCATCCCTCCTCTCGTCCTTCCAGTCCATTCGCTCCACCCGTAAAAACCTTGGGAAAGGCCAGGTCAGAGCGGCTGGAGGCCACTCCCAGCTCCAAAGGCAGCGATCCTTAATCCCTCCGGGATCTGGGCACCAGGGAATAATCCCCAGCATCACAAAGAGGCGGCGGCAGGGGCGGAAGATTTTTCCCAGATCTTTCCCAGATCCTTCCCAGATCTTTCCCAGATCCTTCCCGATTCCCTCTGCCCCTGCTCCACCTCCCCTGGGATCCAAGGAGCTCCAGCAGCCCCCAGTCCAGCTGGATCCCGGGAAAAAGGGGCAGGTCCAGGATTTGGGATGTCCAGTTCCAACCTGGCTCTTTGGACAAGCTGCAATGAGTGTTGAGGCCGTTGGGTGACATTTGGGGCTTGGATGAACCAGGATAATTTCTCTGGAATTTAACACATTAAGTACCTTCACTTCCAGAGGAACCAGGAATTTCCCTGGAATTTTACATGCTAAATCCCTTCACTTCCAGGTTTTTTTGCACCAGCAATGGGAAGTTTCGTTGTTCCCAAGGCAGTGAGGGCTTCTCCCAAAATTCTGCACACCTGGATTTGGTGCAAAGCCTCGGGAAGGCTCTGATACTCCAGAAAACAGTCCATACTCATTCCACGTGTGATTCCAGGAGGAATTTAGAGCCATGCTGAGGTTATCCCGATGGGATGTTGAGCCCTTTTCCCTACAGGATTTGGGTTTGAACAGCGTGGGGGTGGCACTGAGGGGTCACTGTCACCCTCACACCCTTCCTGTGTCATCCCTGGTGTTCCCAGCCGTGGAAAACTCCTCCTCGGGGTCTGCCCTGATGAATTCCTGCTGAAATCATGGCAAAATTCCTGAAAACTCGGCAAGGAGTGGATAAACCCCAGCCCAGCTGCCCCAGGATCTCAGAGGGGGCTGCACCCAGCGGGATCTCACCCAGGGGATCCCAGAGCCGCTCCCAGATTCCACTTGGAATCCCGAAGTCAGGAAGTGTCGGCTTTGCCACTGGAGCCATCGCTGCCAGGACTGGCACCCCACCAGCCCCTCACTCCAGCAAGGTCCCCCCCATTCCCAGGATCTTTCCAGCCCCCATCCTGGAGGTGCTGGAAGCACTCAGGCTCCCATCCAGGAAAAATGGGGCCCAAAACGGGATCCCAAATCCCCAGCGAGCCCCACAGCCAGAGAGAAATAAACCCTGGAATCCCTTCTCCGCTCTCCCAAAATTCCCTTTTTTTTTGGCTGAGCAGCCTCTGCGCTGCTCAAACCTCCCCATGCCCACGTCGGCTTCCTCGCTGAGCTGGTTTTTCCCTCTGGAAATCGGAAGTTGGGTGGAAGGAGAACCCTCCTGTCCTGAATCCCTTAATTTTCTGCTTTATTAGCAGTGCAAGTCATGCATCATGGAAAGGGGAGGAAAAGCGCAGCACTGGAGTCGTTCCCGATCCTTTGGCCAGGGAAAGGAGCGGAGCTGAGGAACTGCACGAATTCCCAAGGATTTCAGCAGCTCCGCTCTCCCCCATCCCCTGAGGAAGCAGAACGTGGCACAGGGCCGGGCTGGGCCTGCCCTGCTCCCAGTTCCCTGCTGGTTTCCCTTTAGGATCGCGGCTTTTCCATCCCGGCTTTAGCATTCCAAGGGAACATCGGGAAGTTAACGAGGAGCTGCGCAGGCAGACAGCACGGCACATTAATCCGCACTTTTATGGGAACTCGGAATCAGCAAATGGGGGATTTATTTTGCATTTAAAGGCAGCGGAGCAGCTCCCGAGTGCTGCCGTGCCGGGTGGGCACGGGCGGTGCCGTGCCAGGCTCCGTGCCAGCATTCCCCGCACCTCCAGCAGTGCCGGAGCCATGGGAGCATCCAGGGCTGGGAAGCGAGTGCCCATCACCAGGCAGAGCCGTGCCAAGGCCAGGTCCTCCCGTGGGATGAGCCAGGGAGGAGCTGGAGCAGCAGCCGGAGCCTGCGGGATGGGGCTGAGCCACCTGCAGGACTGGGAATATCAACAGGGAGCAGGGATGGATGCAGTCCCCTCCTTCCCCTCGCCACCTTCCTCACGGAGAGGGCTCTGGGGCTGTGTCCGCTCCCAGAGGAGCACAAAAACAAGGAATAAGTGTTAACATGACAAGACGCCTCCCTGGCAGCATCACGCCGGGAAGCCGAGCTGAGAGGCTCTCGGAATCTTCGACGAAGGACAAAAAAGTCGTTCAAATCCCGCAAACCCGTTTTTCCAAAGCACCAAGATCCCAGCAGGATCCCTCTCCCAGGCTGGGGCTCACTTTGGATCATCTACAGGGGCCAGCCTTCCAATCCTGCTTTCCCAAAATGGCCCTGGCGCACCGAGCAGGCTCCTCGGGGGCTGCAGGCACAGCCCGGGCTCGGCATTTTTTTTGTCCACATTCCCAAGCCGACCTTCAGCAGCCCACGAAGACACAGAAATTCGCAGGGCACCGCTCTCAAACACGGAGCAGCCACACACGCCTGACTTCCCGGCGCTCCCCCCGCTCTCAGCAGCCCTCGCTCCCCGTCCTTAACCTAAATAAAGCCGTCACATCGCGCCGGAGGAGAAAGCAGCAGCACCAAAGTCTCACTCGGAACCCTCGTGTGCCATCGGAGCTGAGCCCGCATCTCCTCCCTCCAGCCCCCACCACGCTCTTCCCCGAACAAGTCCTCTCCTATTCCAGGCAGTTGCTCTTCCAGAGCATCCAACAATATGTGCCTGTGTGCCGGGGGAGGCAGGGAGCCGCTGCCAGCGCCGATATCCGCACCCAGCCATCCACCCGCCGCGGGCTGAGCCCCTCAGACATTCGCAATCCCAAAGATTTTGCTAAATTAAGAAAAAAAAAAAAAAAAGGGGGGGGGGGGGTGCATCTCTGATTTGGGCTCTCTTCCCGGTGGGAAGCGAATGCCGAAGTGCGGGAGCGGGCGGGCTCGGAGGAGCGAATGGCACAGGAAGCGTTTAATGGTAAATTCATGGATCTCCTTGCTCAGCCCCGAGTGCCGGAGCTGCCGGCAGCACCGCACCGCCGCCGAGCCCCGCCGCGCCGCTTACATAACCCCCCCCGCCCGGCCGGGGCAGCACCGGCGCCGGGCAGCGCCGCGGGGGCAGCGCCGCAGCCGGGGCACCACCGGGGACGGGGCACGACCGGGGATGGGGCATCGCCACAAGCAGGGCATCATCAGAACCGGGGCGTCGCTGGGGACGGGGCATCGCCACAACCGGGGCAGCACCGGGAACGGGGCATCACCAGAATCGGGGCATCACCGGGGAACGGGGCACTGCCACAACCGGGGCATCACCGGGGCCAGGGCAACACTGGGGCTGGAGCACCACCACAACCGGGGCATCACTGGTACCGAAGCTTTACCACGGCCGGGGCATCACCAGGACCGGTCGCACCGCGGCCGGGGCATCGACAGAACCGGGGCATCACCGGGATCGAGACATCGCCGGGACCAAGGCATCACCGCGGCCGAGGCAGCGCCGGGAGCGGGGCACCGGGCAGCATCCCGGCCGCGCAGGGTCCGGCGGAGCGCCCGGCTCTCCCCGCCGCTCGCCTCCGGGCGCCGCCGAGCCGGGGCCACCTCGAGGGCGCGGGGGCGAGGGGGAAGCAACAAGACCGCGGCCCCAGCGCGGAGCGGGAGCGGAGCGGGAGATGCCGCCGGCGATGTGCAAGTCACGGGCGGGG
>JACBWW010000956.1:0-18383 GCA_020086605.1 Lanius collurio | reverse complement strand
CATCAATAGTATTTGTTATAACTGCTTAGAATTTAATAGTTTATTAAAGCAAAAAAAAAAAAAAGAAAAAATGAAATGAAAAAGCTCACAGTGGGTTTGTAAAGGTTGGAATGAAATTGCTATTTCTAGGAGTTTCCATGGAAACGAGAGTACTAAGCAAACCTATGTACGAAAAGAAGAGATTTTTTTTGTTGTTATTGCTAAGTGTTCTTGAGAAAATCCACACAAGCAGCATTAGAATATGTAGCCAAACCCACAGGCATGGTGGTTGAATAATGTATAGCACACAACTGCAGTGTTTACTTTCTGAATGCTTTAGAAATGAAAGTTCAGGCATCTGTGTGACCTTAACATTTGGAGCTGTACAATTTTTAGATTTAGGATTGCATTGTTCAAAGGGAATCAACATGGTTAACAAACAAAATTACTTAGAGCAAACCCAACAAGTTGCCAAATTTTTACATTCAATGCATACTTGATAATCACAGTAAAGGTTCTTAATTGGTTTTGATATAATCAGTTTGCTCTCAGTGTTATTGAAAGTACCCTTCTCTCTTCTGAGGATTTGCTTATATTTGAATACAGGAATTTACAACTTCTATGACCAGTTTTGCTACCTGAGAAGAGACAAAAGTCTTTTCATAGCAAAGGTGAAAAGTAGGGCAGGCTTTGAAATGAAACCAGAAAGTTTTTGAATAAAGAAATGCTGAGATTGCAAATCCTTTATGGTCACAAACTAGTTTTGGGCCTTCTATTTCTGCATCACCAAATCAGCCTACAAGGTTTCTGAAAATTCAGAATCAAACCCTAAATGTGAGTGTCTAACATTGAAAAGGAGTATGGGAGACTATAAGAGGATTTATGTGAATAAGATGTACAAAACAAAACAAAACTAGAGAAAACTGAACATCATTTTATGCTAATTTAAGAATACAAGATCTAGATTTCTGGGAAAAGAAAATATTATAAATTTTACATTTACTTCTCTTTTGAAGTAAGAAACTGAAATTCATGTCCATCTGCTGTCCACCATTTTAAGCATTAAGTGTCATTTAGAAATGACTTCATTTCATTGCAATAATGACAGAAATGCCTGTGAGTATGAAATAGCACCACAATGTGTTGTGATTATTGATACGATATTTCAAACACATTGATTACAAGAATTTTTTTTCCTAAAGTGGTTATATACTGTAGTGAAGCTTTAAATATTTAATTAAAAGTCGTGTATTAATAAAAAATGATTCAATAAGTCACCAAATGCAAAATTCTGCAACGATGTCTCTATAAATTATTTAGCAACGCCAAGAGTGCTGGCTTTAATAAATTAAATTCAAGGACATCTGGTCAACATACTTACAAAAACTAAAAATGCAATTTTCTTTATCAGTGCAGCAGCCTGGGCTTTTATACTTCACTATGAGCAACTTCAAATTTGCTTGATAACTTCTTTTCTCAGACATTGTTTTTTTCTTGGAAATAAAATTAATTGTATGAAGACAAAATTATGCAGGGCAACAAACAATTTAAATATATAGTCTAATAATGTCTATTCTTTTAAATATTAAATAACTGTCTATTTAGCCAAGAGCAATAACTACCAACATTATTTCTGTCTTTCTAAAGTTATATAAACATCTCTTTTGGTTTTTTGGTTTTTTGGTTTTTTGTTTTGTTTTTGGGGGTTTTTTTGTTTGTTTGTTTGGGTTTTTTTTGCTCCCAACAGTCCCAACAGTCTCACCTAAAGAGTGCTTAACTCTACATGCTGGTTTGGACAAATTTTGAGGAAAATATCCTCCAATAGAAGAGAGGTCACAACCACCCATCCCCCACCAGGTTCTGGATAAAAAAGGGAATTTTCCTCGGAGGAAAGTGAAAGAGATAAGAAACTATTTATTTTACGAACACATAATAATGCTAAATAATAAAACCTCTCGCTGTGGAGAGAAACCTGGGAAAATTTGAGAGTCCTTCTGTAGGTGTGGTCTCTCCTGGGAGCTGGGTGGGTGTGGCCCCAGAGGAAAACTCTCCCGATGTGTTCTGATGTTGAAACAGTCCAGAAGAGAAGAAGTTAAAAACCAAAGTCCCAGGAAAACAAAGTCCAACTGTCAGTCTCCCTCTGGAGAAAAGGAGCTGAAAGGTGGCTGAAAAGCAGGAAGGTGCTTCCTCTGCTCCTCTCACCACAGCAGGACCAGAGGAGTGTGGCTCTGTGTCCTTGAACAACGGCTTTGAAATGTTTGCTCAGTGTTTTTCTCTCCCCTCTTGGGCTCAGTTTAAGGCACAGGAAGGCCCAGGATTGATTTCTGGGCACAGAGCAGCCATAGGGATAAATGTCATAAAGTTACCCCAAGACACTGTACAAGACCCTGGGCTTTGTACTTCTGAATCTTACCAAGACATTCCATTTTCCACATAGCACACGTTGGACTTTTGATACACAAATTCCTTTTAAATTCATTTCAATGATTTGTCTACTTTATTTTCAAAATGTCTATAAACATACTCAGCCCAGTAGCCTAAGTGGCTACATGTACTAATTATTTCTATTTTACTAGTGACAAGTTAGGCCAATGAATAATTGTTTGCACATATTTAATAAAAGGAGAATTGGTTTGTTTTAAAAATCCATAGAGTGAGTAGTAATAACAAGCTGTTAAATGGAGATTTTTAATCTTCCTCTTCAGTCAATGAGTTAATTGTCTCTAATTCTTAGAGCTCTGGTAATCTATATGCTTTAAAAACTTATTTTCTCAAGTATTGTTCATAAATAATAAGCAGGGAGAATTATTATTTAAGGTTATTCTTATAAAGACAAAGATATTTTTCAGCAACATTACATCTGAGAGTGAAAAACTTCCTGTTGCACTCGGTATTCAAAAGCCCCTTCACAGTTTAACCACTGCCTTTCTATTGAATTCACTCAATGGTACTGATTCAATAGCCTTTGTATCCCAATTTTTCTGCTATTTTTGCACTTTTTAATTATTATTATTATTATGACTACTATTATTATGTTGATAAGAAAGCTTCTTAGTAGAGTTTTTGTTTGTCCATCATCTGAAAGAAATGATGAAATATCCTAAAGATTTAACAAAATCTATCACTGTGTATAGACACTGATAAGAATGGAGGTCCCAGTCACCTAAGGAAACATTAAACACTGTAAGAGTTTCAGAACAATTTAGGAACTGGTAGATGGTCTGCTGCCATGGATGTATCTCCTTGCATTATTGCTGTAAACAAAAATCAGAATTATACACCTGGGAGTGCAGCAATCCCCTGCTGAGAAACAAGAGAACTTATTGGGAAGGTTTATTTTCAAAAAAAAATGTATGGAAAAAAACCCCAACAGGTCACAGAGTTCACTCAAATTTGAAACCCTTTAAGGCTGAGGGAGCTTTTACCCACAGGAATCTGTGAAATGCAAGTGTGCCACCACTAGAACAGTTTAAATGAAATGCAAAATGCTCTTTATTGCATAACCTCTGAACAATTTCACCACACCTTTGTCTCGTTGTTCTTCAACTGCCTCTCACCACCACCATGTCACAGTTGCAACTGGATCAGCAATAAAGGGCCAAGGGCAGCAGGATCAGATGTGTGCCTACAATAACAGCAACAGTGATTTACATCATAGCTCCTAAATAATGGCTATTAGAAATGAAAATGTTGAATTTTTCACAGGCCTAGAACTTTGAAATGTCTCTTCAGTTAGAGCCCATGGCTAAGAATTTGCCATATCAGGGTGGTTCCATGATGCAATCTCATCATTACATTGTTAAATACACACCTTCAGTGAAGGACAAAAATGACAAAAATTTGTCCACTCAAAACCAGGGGTAAAACTGCTTCATCAGGATGTGAATTTTCCATACATTCCCTGTTTGTGCAAATCAAAGAGGACTTATGCTTTTAAGTCCTTCAGGTTTCAAAGCACCCATCAGCATTTTCACCCACCTATCCAGTATAACATAATAAAAAATATCTGGGACTTATTTCACAAATTTATTCCAGATTCTTTGGTGTAGATTTTTGAGTTAATGATTTTCCTATAATCTCAAGCATCTGTGGACTGAGACCCTGGGTCCATCTACTTGGATCATAATGCATCTAGGAACAGTCACTGGTGCTTGCTACAGAGTGGGAAGGAATTTGACTGTTTTATCCTCAGGTAACCCATCCTTTAGAGCTAAGGGAATGGATAAAGACACATGGAACACAGTCTGGGGCCACTCTCTTTTTGTTCTCACTGAAGAAATACAGGAACAGCCTGAGCACTCCTTTAGCTCAGGAAGATCCTTAGACATTTGATCTTCAATATCATCAGAGTGCAAAAGCTGAGAAATGGATTTTAGCAAGCCACTGTAAGCAGTTTATCTATTTACCTCCTGCCCTTTCATCTTGAGAAGAAAATGGAATACAGGGACAAATTAGTGTTTTAAGTTCAGTTTCCATTTCTGAAAGCAGTTTTCCTAATGGGAGCTGGTCATTGCTCAATAATTCTGAATGATTGACCCATTAACTTCATTATGAACATTAGCTTTGTTTTGCTAACTGAAAAAAAAAAGAAAAATACACTTTATCTAAATCGTTGATCAATAGCTTTTCTTTTTGACCAGCTGGGTTTCCATAATTTTCATTACATTTGACTGAAATAAACATTTCTTTTAAAGGAGGATGCAATACCATTTTTAAGGAGAATTTTTATATTCATTTACACACAAATTTCAAATTACAATTGATAGCTACTTTGATGTAATCTGGAATGTCTAAAAAGATTTGTATTTATCTTTGGATCCATAAGCAGTCTCATAAAATATTGGCAGAGGTAGTTTCATTCATAAAATATTCTTAATAACTAGAGAAAAAGTGATTATATGTTCTTAACTCTTGTTGACTTCACTGGCAATATTGCCTGTGATAGTGATGAGAGGGGCAATCAAAGAGGAAGTAGCTGGCTAAAAAAAAGGAAATTTTGTGCTGTCTCCAAAATCAGTAAGCTGGTGAGTCTGACCTCAATTTTTTCATCTTGGCTTTCCAAGAAACATTCTGTTCTAGCAGAGAAGTAGATTGGTCAATCTCTTCTGGCAAGAAAATTGGATATGACTGAACTATAGAAAGAAATATCCTGGTCCCATTGAGATATACTTAGTTAACATTTAAATTAACTTGAATGAAATTACTATCCTATGTTGCCTTTATGGACTGCATGAGTTCTGTTTAGTACTTTATAGCACTAAACAATCCCCAGATCAGCATCAATGAGATTCAAACATGTCACAGTGGCACATTTTGCAGACCACATAATTTTGACAGATCCAAAAGGAAAAATATCATGTTGTATGTCTGACCTACTGCCTAAATTCTATTGTTCTAGGCATGAGCCTCATTCAATAAACAACTCTGTGTGTTTAGAACAATTCCAACACATGCACAGAGTCCAACACTTTTGGGACAGACACGCTTTGTGGGAACAATAGGATTTGTCTGCAGACACAGCAGTCATTCATCCAGAGAATCCCTAAATCAGGAGGCAGAACAGTAGAGTAGCACATTTCTGCAAAAGGGGATGGCTTCCTACCAAAATCAGGAGGGCAGTGGAGCTGGATTTGTAATTGTGCTTCTCAAAAGAATTAAATGGGCTCTTCTTACTGGAGGAAGTTTGCCTGTGGAAAGCAAGCCATTACCAAACAAAGCAATGGAACATCCATGGTGTAACCTGGCTTTTGTCTTGGATGCATCATGGCAATTTCCTACAGTGCACTCGGGATGCTGAGTGGGAAAATTGAGCTGTAATATCCATGCCCAGGGCTTAATAAGGGATGTGCTGCAGGCTGACAAGGTGGATTGTGACAACCACCACAAGAAGACAATGTCCAAGAGCAGGTTTGCCAATGCTACTCAAAATTTGTGTTGAGAATATTCAATAACATCATTGTCATTCATGCACTTTGCAGCAAACCCTTTCCACTTGCAAAGTGACAGTGGGTAAGATCTCTTTAGGGCAGGGTATGGATAAAAAGGAAACCCTGTCACACTAATCTGAGAGTTCCACTTCAAGGAAACCTGAAAATGAAAACAGAAAAGAAGGTCTGAATCTCTCATGTGTTGTTACCCACTCTGACACAGATTAACACTCTCAAACACATTAGATGGGAATCTGAGAAGTGTAAAGCTGTTAAAAATCTTAATTCACAACTAATTTTCAGCAGTTACAATGGTTCATAACATTATACACTATTACACTATACATATATATAATATATACATATATATATTCATGTATATATAGCTAGTAAATTTTTTTAAATCGTATCATATTATCTGGGAGCTCATACAAAAATATTTACGCTTTAAAAGCAACAATAAAAATAAAATTTTGTTTCATAATTTAATATAATAACATCTATTAGTAAAAATATGTTAAGGAAACAGTGGCCCATTGCACTTTGCAAGGAAATATATCTAATTGAGAGGTCTAAGGATCAAAGTGAGAATTATGAAGTGAGAAGTTAATTCAGGAAGAAGTTAGGATTTGTAGAAACATTTGTATATTCAAAGAACTATTAAAGCTTTTTTGTAGAAGTAGCAGATAATTATTCAAATACATCATAAGGCTGTTTTAACCCAGATTAAGCAGCAAACAGTAAATGAAAAAAGTCAGAGAGCTCTCTGAACCTTTTGATTTGTGCAGTGACTTCGTCTGAGCTTATAATAACTGAGAAATATCAGAACTGACAAAGGATTTGCAGTCTGATTGGAGATTGTTAATAAATTTGGGGAAAATCTAAAATGTTTCAGAAAACACACTTGAAAGGAGCAAAGTATTTGTTTTAGGTACATTTCCTATATAATGTAAATCACAGATGAGACATAATTTAAAAGATAAAACTATAGCAGCTATTATATTTTTTAAAATAGCAATATCCAGTAATTTTTTCTCTCTTCAAGATGGTTCCTTGAACATAAATTATAATTTTCCTTTAACTGTGCAAGACTAAGCCTCGCACAGTTAAAGACTTCCTAAGTGAGAAAATACAGCCATTAGTTTACTTTATTTCCACATTCAATGAGGATAAAAACTTTTGCCATATCTGTTCTATTTCACTGACCTCTTTTGAACAGTTTTCCTCTGGTTTTGTTCTCATCTAACTCTAGCCATGTAGTTCACTTAAAAACTTGACCTTAACTCATGGCAATCAGCTGGGGAGATTCCAACCTGCATTGTTGTTTATTTGAGAGAAAGAAGTAGAAGACAAAGATCCTTTAGACTATATGGCAATTATATCTCTATTTAGAGGGTACTTATTATGCATTTTAACACTGATTAGATCATTTAACATCACAGTTAAATAGTAAACTGTCTCAGGGAAGAAACTTTTTTCTTAGAAATATAATTGGTATACTCTGGCAAAAGAAATGTAGCAGATGATCATTTGCAAAAAAAAAAAGCCAAAACAGAATGAAATGTTCTCTACAAGTTAAGAGAAACTCTCTATTTCTAATTTTATCCTGAATTTCTATTAATTTGATTTTTTACCAAACTGCTTTTACTACTTTTTTAGATCTGTGTAACTTTTCTTTTTCACACATGGTTCAGGTAACTTAAAATCTACTTCCACATTTACTGGAGGTTCAGTGGCTTCCTTCCTCATGCCTGAAGTGTGCATCACTGTGCTTTCAGGAGGAGAATGAAACTATCTTTTCAAATCCACTTTAAAGTGTATACCATAACATATCCAGAACAGAATGTGACAGCTTGAAGCAAACATATTAGTACCTTATGCAAAATAGTGGGTGTTTAAGTTAGAGTCTGCAGAAGTTTTAGACTATATTTAATTTTCCTATGGAGCAAGTCTTGCTGAAATCCTAGATTTGGATCACAGAAAAAAAGAAAAAAAATTACCAAAATGTAGTGGACAAGACTTTCCAGAAGTCAGTTCTGACTATATTCTTATTACTGGAGAATATTATAGAATAAGTCAGATGATAAAAGAAAATAAAGTCCCTTCAATATCTCAGTTGTAATAAATTAGTTGTAACAATTAGTTACAAATAACTGCTGTAAATTAAGAACTCCAGAGACACACAGGTATCCAAATGCCCTCAAATTTCTAATTTTTTTTTTTTCCTTGTACCTTGGGCAGTTTTGTAAAATGCCACCATTATTAAGCAGTTCAGAGACAAGATAATATTTATGTGAGAAGCTAATGAGAAGGTGGTGAGGCTTCAATAATTAATGAAACAAACAGAGCCAGGAAATGCAATGATGCCAAAAATTCCAGAGTCTGTGCTTCTTAAGCAACTCATAGTTGTGCTGTAAACTCTTGTTTATAGTATTTTGGTTATAGTCAATCATCAGCTGGTTTTGGAGGCAAAAGCAGACAATTCAATTGGCTTCAGCACAAACCAGGTAAAAAAAGGCAATTTCAGCAGATTAAGGAGCAGAGTGTGAAATGTGTAGGAGTGAGAAAAGAAGGTTCTTGCCATAATCTCTACCCAAATTTGCCAAAAGTTTGATCCCAGATGTATCACCAAAAATTCCCAAAGATTATCTTTCTTTCCAAAAGAATTGATACAAAGACATTTCACCTGTATTATATAGCACTGGAATTTTGCATTCCAATGATATTTTGACCTGAATTTGATTTATCATCCCCCTCCCACCCACTCCCCCCACCAAAAAAAACCCATAAAGTTATCTCAGTGCTGTTTTATGGCAAAGACATTAGTCCTAAGATTTTACAAGGTGGTTCTGCCCTGTCACAGTCAGATTGGATTCTTGTCTTTCTTCATGGTGTATTTGGAGTGTGAATTCCAGTGTCACTGGAAAATAACAAAGAAGTTATTTAGGAGCAATGCTGTTGTTTGGATTAATGTTATTATTTATACTATTATCATACCCTTGCAAACATTACTTTGTCCTTACTGCTTTGTTTTTCTTATCATTTTCCCACATATTTGATTGCAATTATAGAGGGGAGGGGAGGAGTGGTTGAGATAGAATTAGCCAAGTTCTTTTGTGTAGCCCATGTTGTGACTGTGCTTTCTCAAAGGTCTGACTGTTCAGATTGATGAGGACTGCCTGGACTTTCAGAGATTTCACCCACTTCAGTTCAATCTACCCCCTCAGTTTGCATCCTGGGTTAATGATGCTTTTCTCAGTTTTATCTTAAATATTCCCACCAAAAGTCTGTTAATCAAATGAATCAGTGAAGCAGATGAGAAAATGGGTGAAATGTGCATATATGTCGTGTGTGAAGGTAATTTTAAGCCTTTAGCTTTTGACTTACACCCAAAGCACAAGAATCAGAGTGCAGGACAGAATTATAGTAATACTTGTAGTTGACTTTTATTGCTTTGCAGCTCAGGATCTATAAAATAGATCCCTCTATTTTATAAATCTCTGCAAATATCCTCCTTCACTTGATACAAATAGATTAAGAAAACCTTGATCTGTTGTTGTGGTGAGGGAATCCTTACAACAATGTATAAGACAGTGATGGACTTGGAAGGACAGATGCAGTGATATTTCTGTAGATGTTCAGGGATGATTTTATTCCTCCAGCCCCACGGCTGGAGCTCCCAGGCTGACCCAACCATGGGACCCTCTCTCCTTTCAGGCCCCCAGCACACACCAACCCAGTCAGGAACAGGAATGGGGCACACAGGACATGGGGACAGGGACAGACCCACACCCTGCAGGGTCCCTCCCCCAGGATTTCAGGGAGAGGCACCTCCACAATCTGTCTCCTGTCTTGTTTTTAAGTTTTCAGTCTCCTTTTGCAGGTGATTATCCAGATCTCAGCAGGGAACCTCCAAAATGTTAACTGGCAAATTTGTAATTAAACATTTTCTAAAAGAATAATTCTTTTTTCTTAGACATCTAATTTTAGAGTGAGTGCACTTATTCTGCTTTCTCTTTAGATTTTCCTTTGGGACTTTTAGTCCAAGTGAGAGATTAAAACCCCTACTCTTTAGGGAACATTTGCCATTAAAGAAAGACAAATGCAGAATTAATTTCCTTAGTTTTATTAATTTTAGCCTTCAGAAGATTATTTTTTAATCCAATCTAGCCACCAAAGTTATGGTTACAGAAAATGGAAGCATAGATGTTTCAAAGAGAAGATTGCCACAATTGTAGAAAAATAGGATGAATGCTTTATTCAAGCATTTACTCATTTACAGCATTTAATCATGCTGTTCTCTCTACTAACTGCAAACAAAGAACATGTGCATTAAATTCTAATCCCAATGTGTGAGAAGTTCTGCTTCATTTTATATTTTATTTGGAGAAAAATGGCAGCAGCAAAAATGTTATATTTTCTAATTTTTAAAGCAAAAGTTCTATCCTTTTCTGATTTTGTTCTCAAGGGGAAAAAAAATAACAAACAAACCCTAGATTTATAAAAGGTGTTGTTTCTCTTACAAGAAGGAAACATTTTTCAAAGTCTCAGAAATCCTCAAAGCAAGGGGAAAGGATCCCTTGCCAGAAGTGCCAGTGAGGGTATGAATGGGCTGGGGAGCCAGGGGTGGAATGCAGCCTGTATGAAGAAGCCTTTAACAGGTGTTAGGCAGGTCCTGCAAGGGAAAAAGGCTCAGCTGTTTTGCCACAAGCAAGCAGATCTGATTTTGTGTGCTGACCTTTCCACATGTGGCTCCCCACAGAGGCTGACTGGGCTCCCCACTCCGACTGCAGGCAGAGTCCTTCTCTCCTCCTGACAGCAGGACCAGGGCAGTTGTCACTCAAGGACTCCAGGGGGGGAGTTTTGCTGCTCATCTTCCCCCTCAGCCCTCCACATCCCTCTCCCCAGAACATGCTCAGTGGCTCCCAGCTTGCAAGGCAGACCTGCACACAGAAAATACATTTTGATAAAAGTGTGGCTGAAGATGTGACTGCAATACATCAGCACTGCAGTGTGGGGCAACTTTTATTTACAGAAGGAATTTTAGTGAAGTGGATAGAAAGTGGCAACTGCATTTTTAGATGAATCTGTTACTGGTTAAACATTTTACTGGAGTGTTTTCCTTGTACTCAAGATAGAGAAAATCTTTAGACTGTATCTAATGGATAGCTGTACCAAAGTTCCCAGGGGATTGTTAGAACCACGACAGAACAAAGCACCACCACTGCTTAATTGGTGCAGCATTAGCAAACACAAAATTTAATTTAGAAGCACTGGCCTGGAGCAAAAGGGTTATCTAGTGTTTGCCCAGATGTTTGAATCAGGCTTCTGGCATTTTTTTACAGATATAAAAGACTCAAAGTGAAAAGTAAGTTGTTGTATGAAATGTTTGTTCTTGGTTCAAACTATTGTGTTCAGGTAATTTTTTTATGTTTTGCTTCTTTTTGGTATTGGGGTGCTGAAATGTAACTTTAGATGTTATTGGCTGGCTGCATATGCTTACTTTATAATGTTATTCAGAATGATCATTAAAAACAATTAGAGACCACCTTTCTTACTTTACTCTTGTGTATTCTTTCTTGCTTCATGGATAAATTAAAATTTCAGGCATTAATGGAATATAGCCAATTAGCAGATAAGGGAACTATTATCTACCAGCTGTGGCTATAGTACCATATTCCAGTCAGAGTCAAGAAACAGCATGCCACTGTGTTCATAAAACAGCTATGATTGTATACAAAGTCAACTGACAGTGAAATAGAGTCTGAAAATCTACATATTTATTAAAACAGAAAACAAATCCAGGGAGATTGGTGCTTGCTCCTCTTCAAAATTTCTTTGTTATTTCTATTTATCAGTTTTGAAAATTAAAAATAATATGATTTCTGAGTTTCTCTAAAGCTTTCATGTTACACTTAGTACCTAATGACAGTGGAGGAAAACAACTGTCCTCACTTTAAAAAAGTTGTGTACTACTGAGAATCATCTAAACATCTCCCAGGTGTAGCAGGCAGGAAATTGTGCACTTTGTACATCAGGGCAGATTAATTACTGCTCTAAACAATGCTAAGAGAGGTAGACTGTGGAAAACTGATGATTTATCATGCAAAGCTGTGTTCCCTTACACAGCTCTGTAAGTGATCCTAAGGCCTGCTGTCCTTCAGGGCTTTTATTACTGCCTGAAGAGAATGAGGTTGGCAGAGCCCTGGAGAGGCTGCCCAGGGAAATTGGGGATTCTCCCTCTCTGGAGACGTTCAAAAGCCATTTGGGCACGTTCCTGTGTAACCTGCTCTAGGTGACACTGCTTTGGCAAGAAAGTTGGACTGGATGATCTCCAAAGGTCCCTTCCAACCCTAATTATTCTGTGGTTATGCAAAGAGATGAAATTAGAAGACATGGAGGAAATAAAACAGTTCTACTGTGAGCTAACCTTCTGGGATTTGGTTTTATTTGATATGGTCTGTTCTGGGATTTTGGTTTATGTTATTATAGGTTGATTTTTATTGTTGATCTTGTCTTTGTTTTCATGTTGTTGTTATTGTTGCTGGTTGGGTTTTTTAATGGTAAAACTGTTAATTTCAATGACAGAATAGAGAATCCCTCCCCTTTTTTTAATCTTACTTACTCATAAAATTAGAAGTGTAAATTTGTGCTGCAGCAAAACATGTAAAGTGAATTAATCTCATCAGAACTAAATGGGAATTCACATTATCAAAGCTCAATATATTGGTCTTGTAGTATCATTCATTGTAGAGATGGGAGAGTTTCCTCCTGAAGTCATGCACAGTCTTCAACAAGTTGCTAAGACTCTGTGTGTGTGTGTTACACATTGAAGAGCTTTATTACTTTTTATCAATACATCTGAATATCTAACATAGTCCCTAGAGCCACCTAAACAGTCTTGTCTTCTTTGCAAGAAAGTTATTTAGAGGTCAGAAACTTCTCCTGTGACAAGTGCCATGAGGACATGGTGTCTCCCCCTGAGAAAGCCCAGTGCTTTTGTGTCCTAGATAAATATGATGTATATTGGGAGGTACTGCAGTCCTGATGAAGGAAGAAAGGGGAAGAATGGCACCTTAGATATTGCCATGTAGCATCCCTCTGATTTTTTCTGTTTATAGAACTAATTTTCTATCAGGATTTTAGCAAATGGACTAAAGGGCTGAGATGCACATCCCCCTCAGGTTATTAGCAAGGAGCTGATCTGTGCTGTTGCAACTGTGTTTGAGCTGAGTTTTGGAGCTTGCTTTTCATTTCCCTCCCAACAATGTTCATGGAGCTTCACAAAATTGTTCCTGATTTGCATTACTATAACATAAATGAGAATCTCAAGTTATCTGTGCTCTCTTTGCTGTAGTTGCTGAGAACATAATTTCTTCTTTGCCCAAAAACCCCAGAAGAAACAATGGAACAGATTTTCAATTCGTAATGTTTTTGCTGATTATTCTCTCCTGACTTGTCTCTAATTTGTATCCTCTGTCTATCTCAGGGTGCTTACATAACTCACAGGACATATTGGAGGGATTTAGAGTTTACTTAAAGATTAGCATTTAAGTTGTTGCTTTCAAGTTTTATTAATAATATATTATGTTTTCCATTGCTGCTCTACATTTTTTTTTGTGGATGTTGCTGAAAGTACATTTGAAGGAGAGAAAAAAAAGCATGTGAAAATAAAATGGAAAAAAATCATTTGCAAGTGATGGTGTATAAGTTTATTAGCAAAACCAAGTTCTCAATCTGCAAGTTCTCATCTTCTGTAAATCTAGTTATCTTTATCTGTACCAGAGAAAGGTTTAGGCTAAACACATCAGTGACTAAAGTAAACATAGCTTGTGAGAAGGTAAAATACAGGAATTTTTCTTGTTGCCAGCAATTCCATGCTGCTCTGAACCATGAAGCAGAGGTAAGAAAATAAACACATATTCCTCACATAAAATTAATCAGATTGCTGGCTGAAAGAAAGAATTTACAGCATTTCTACTTCAGTTCTAGTAAATAACCAACATACTTCAGCTCCTCAGACCTCTAAGGTGTGGGCACACAGAAAACCACTACATTTTCATTTGTCCTTGGTGCTGAACCACAGAGAGGATTGCAAAGGTGGGCTGGGGGTGGGGGGCAGAATCCTCTTGTTAATGGAACCAGTAAAGAGCTGGAGGCCAGGAAAGCCTCTGCTGTGCCTGACTGGGTCAAGTCACCTGCTGCTTTTTCATCATCCTCTGACACAGTACAGAGAAGTAGAGGAACAGCTGAATCTCCCTGAAAATGCAAACCTCTTTTGGAATAAAGATTTACTAACAAGAAAATAAAATTAACCAATCTTTTAGGGAATTTCATTCCAGCTGCACTGCATTTGCACAAAGCAGGGGAATCTCAGATGACAAGATTGCCTGCCAAAATAAAAAAACAGAAAAGTGAATTTTATGCAATTCTTCAGTTCTGCTGTCCTTTTAAAAGTCCAGATTCAGTTTATCTGAATTTCTAGTAGCCAATTTGGCTTCATAAAAACAACGATTAAGTGCCTTTCAGCTTCTATTTAGGGTAAAACATGTTATGCTTTTCTGACATTGCCAAAGTACCATAATTATGACTGTGAAATTATTTTGACACTTTAAAAATATGAGACATCTAGTAGGAAGTGAATTTATTATCTGTGCTATGTGAAGTGTGTTAAAAGGAAAAATATAGCTGATATTATAGATTTGCAGGAGGGAAGAGTTAGGTGACATGGAGATGAAACACCTACTGGTGGTCAACAGAGGAGAGAGCTGAATACCAAGAACAATGAGATTTTTACATATTTTTATTTGGATAATGTGCTGATTGATTCCCTGAATGCAGTGTGCACTTGGGGGCTGTGGGAGTTGTGTTAGTTGGGTGACACAGGGACTTCCAGGTGGACAAACCTGCCTGTGACAGAGCTGTGCTGGGTGAGGAAGTCACTTGGCTTGCTCACAGCTGATGCAGACAGCCAGGGCATCCCCCTGGGCTGCCTTGCTGAGTGGGGAACTCCTGGGCTAAAAGTGACCCTTCCTCTACACGAGGCTCCCCAGCCTCCTCCTCTCTTGTGAAACCCCCACAGATCTGGGATGAAGCATCAAGGATTCATTTTGTTCTCTTCATTCTAATCCTGCTACTGTGCTAATTGAGCCCATAGGTTTGATAGCATTTTATTTTTATTTAATTATCTACTGCCTTTTGTTGTGGTCATTATTATTGCCATCATTCCCCCTCTACAGTTATTTTCATTTACATTAGTTAATTACAATTTCACATTTCACACAGCATAGAAAAGTAGATATCCAAAAGTGCTTACAGTCTAGAGACAGACAAAATAAAAATGACATTTGTTTCGTTTATTTTTTATGTGAGTGTGTAGTTTGGACCAAAAGAGTATATATATGCAGAGAGAACGAGTTTGTGCTGAAGAACATGAAAAAGACAGTTGACATTTCAGAGTTGTAAAGTTTGGATTAATTCTCATCTGGTCTTCTGAATTGAATAATTTTTTTTGTGCTTAGAGCCCATTAGATACACTCCACTACACTTCCAGTTACTTCCAGTTACTTTCAGTTTCCTGTTCATGCACTCTAAAATTGTTTCAGATTGTGAATCAAAGCAACAGAGAAAAAAACAGGTGGGGAGGATAGCAGGGAGGTTGAAATCAGAATTATAATGTTTTGTACATTTAGAAAAGAGGACAAAGAATTCAATTCTTTGTTTCAGTTCCTCTGGAACTCTTTTACCAGGACTGATTTTGAGTCTAAAATCATTAAATACTAGTAAAAAGATTAACACAAAAAGCATATTTATTTAGCAGTGCAGCAAATATACTGAAAGAAACCCCAGCTTATAAATTTAAGGCAGGGGAAAAGTGTTTTGCACCATTTTATGTAAGAATATGTGCACAATCAATCCTGGTTTCCACTGCTGCCAAACACAACTGTCAACTGTTGAAAAAGTGAAAGAAGCAACTCCAAAGATGATGATTCTGGTTTTCTTTTTTTGTGGATTATTACAGGACTTGAATTCCTATGAAAAATCATTATTTCTTATATAATTTTGTTTTCTCCTTTGCTGATGCTCATACATATATAAATATATATAATACTTCTGTTTCACTGCTATGCTCTGAAAAGCTGGACATCCAGACAACTGTTTTCAGTACTTTCTTTGGATATTTGAAGTTTAAGTGTTCTGCTGTGGACCAACACTGCCCCACAAAATTCAATCAGGCTGCACCTGTTAACAATTTTGCTTCAGTGCAAGTCTTTAATTTTAGCAAAAATTTTCTCCCCATAATGGCTTATAAAGCTTTAGTTTTTATGAATAAACTCAAAATTTCAAGCAACTAAGATTAAGGAAACTGTTGGGAATCTGGTGAAAGGGAAGAACAAGAACTGAGAAAAATGCAAATTTCCCTGACACCAGGGAATGTCTCCTGATTCTTCTAAATCTAGCAATAGCACATCTAAACTATTTAATGAAACTTTATCCAAAGCAGAACAAAATCCCTCCTAATTCCAGTGGTCTTGAATCTTTAAGGTTTTTAAAATGTGAGGTACCAAAAGAATATCATTGTCAGGCCCATGTATTTATTTCACCAGTGTAACAAACTATGGGTAGATTATGGCTGTACCACAAGATTTTGATCAATTTCTAGTGCAGAAATGAAATATTCTGACTTTTTTTGCCATCAGGCAGAATCCACTGCTTGGCTGAGGATGGTAGGAGAAGAAAGATTTAAATGAAGCAAGGAATTAAAATCAGTAGCAGGAGGACAATTTAACTGATGGGACCTGTTAGAAAACCTATTTCTAAAATAGTTTGAGTTCTATGGTTCTGAAATACATGCTGACATCTGCATTTTCATTAACACTCATTGACAATTAAGGGAATGTTCTCATAACTGGCCAAATATTACTGTTATTCTGTTTAAGAAAGAAAAGGCAAGCAGTAGAGGTTCTGTTTCCTTTCAGCTTTGAGTTAATGTAAAAGGTGGATTTAGTTTTCCTAATCTAAAATAATAATGTGACACCTTTATTATGCATCAATCAAATTTCTTGTAAAACCCGTGACTACAGAAAATCTGAGGTAGGTAACAGAAGTTGTACAATATGTAGTAAATCCTCTGCTTCTCAGCAATGCTCTAAGCTCCCTCTATTGTAAAGAAAAAAGTGTAAAACAGAATACACACACTGTCAACAATACATCAAAAGTAAAGGAACAAACCCTTATCTACATTTCTGAGCAGAGCTATCAGATAATCACCCTTGCTTCAAAAAGGAAAAGAAAACAAGAATCTGCTCTTTAAATCTTAGGCAAATGGAAGGGGATTGCAGCATTAACAAAACCTACAAAGGGTCTATCAGTAAATCCCATATCCAGAGCCATTCCCTTCCTGCACTCTCAGGATGGCACAGGGAGCTCCCACAGCAAGTCTGTTTCTGAATTTAGACAAAGACCTGGGCCCAGCCTTTGTAAAAGATTGCAATATTTGTTCTGCACTGTCCTCAAAGGGTTCTTGGTTACTGCAGTTGTGAATATTTATTCTATATTAAACACATTTATTCTATATTAAACCATTTAGTACAAAATTATCTCCAAGGTAACTCCACTGATACACATGAAAGAAAGAGTTATCCTTAGTGAGGAGCAGTGAGGGAATTTCCAGACAAAATCTATGCCTAGAAAGAGCAAGGGCTGAGAGGATGTATCAACAGTCTCCAGTAAAATGCATACTGAAAAATCAGATCCCAAGATAAACCTCAGATGAAAGTCAAATATATAAGGCATGAAAATATGTAATTTGTTGTTTTTCCTTGCCTATATATCATATTTATAAGTTCAGAGTGGGTTCCCTTTCTAGGGTAAAAAAGAAAATCAAACATTTTAGTTGGTCTGTTAGAAATGAGTTATTGAATAAGCAAAATAAATGAAGTTTGAAAACTCTCAACTGATTTGACTGCTGGGATATAATTTTTGGTTTCCCCTCCTCACAAATATGTATATTCATTGGTTCCAGTGGTGTTAGCCTTGATTTACAGCAGTGTAACTGGGAGGAGATCTATCTCCTGATGGAGCACTATCTCACATTTCTTCTAAACACATGCATCATCAGCCTGGGACAGCTAATGACTACTGGGGATGATGATCAGTAAATTAAAAATTCTCTAATGAGGCTTTGATATGGTACAGTGTAATGGCTCCAAAGGAGACAATACGGTCTGCTGGGTCATTGATTTGTTAGCTACAAACTCTCTTTGTGTGCCATAACATTAATCAGCTTTAATGGCTCCGATGGAGGCATATTAATTAATTGCAGCTCCATTAATAACTCCCTGATTATGTATTTACCTGACCTAGACTGTAGTGTGCATTTTCGAAACTCTTTAATTATGTTTTACACAACAGTGGCTCCAAGGGAGACTATAAATAGGGCATTGCAGGTGCTCTTATTTCCAAACATTATTCCAA
>JACBWW010000953.1:0-18422 GCA_020086605.1 Lanius collurio | reverse complement strand
TGTCCCTGCCAGGGCAGGGGTGGCACTGGGTGGGATTTAAGGTCCCTCCAACCCAAACCATTCCAGGATTTTGGCCGAGTCACTGTCACCCCACATCCCCGGTGTCCCCAGCGAGCGGGAGCTGCAGTTCCAGCTGTGGGATCCATCCCCTCCCAGACCCTCGGCTCGGGGTCCCTCCCTCCCAGCTCCTTCCCAAAGGGATTCCTGGAAGTGCCTGGAGTGGCAGATTTGGCAGGGCTGCTGCCAGAGCAGATCCTGGAGGTTTTTATCCGGAGGCTGAACCTCCTCGGATCCATCCCTGGAGCAGCGGGCAGGGTTTGGATGTGCCAAATTGTCCTTGGAGCCATCCCCAGCCACGGAAAAATTCCAGAGCCCAGGAGGCTCCCAGAAAAATTCCCCAGCCCCACAAGCTGGTTGTGCTCCAGGTTTTGTGCCAGCAAACCCAGAGATGTCCTGCTGGCCCGAATTCCAGGGAATATCCCACTCTGGGTTTGGGATGTGTCTCTATGACCCCGCTTCCCTCAGAAACCTCCGCTCCAAGGGCTCCATCCCCGCGGGAATTCCGCAGCTGGATGGATATCCCAGCCCTCAGCCTCCGGCAGGGACAAACCCCATCCTGCTGGGAGCAGCTTGGGAATCCCCCCCTGGATGGCGACAGCACCAGAGCCCCAAATCCCTCCCTTTTCCCCCCATTTCCAGAGCCGGGCACTTCCCATCCCCCTCCCTGCAGCGGCAATCCCTGCTGGCAGCAGGGCTCGCCATTCCCGGCGGGAAGGGGCTCCCATCCCCGTGTCCGGCCTGTCCCAGCCCCAGCAATGCCCCCTCTGGGCCCTGGTGCCGTGTTTGGCAGAGCAGGAACGAGCAGCCGCCGTCCCGAGGTGCTGGAATTCGGGCTGAGGGCTGGAAACAGCCTCCAGTCCTGTCCCAATCCCGATTTTTTATTTATTTCCTCCCCCCAACGGCTCTTACAGGAATTTTCCATTCCTGCGGCGCTGTCGCAGAGCCCGGGGTTCAACGGGACAGCCCCAAATGTGGTTTATTTGGGATTTTTTCACACCCTGTGAATCAGCCTCTGTAAATCTCTGGGATGTGAGCAAAGCCTCCAAAAATAACACCGGGATTGGGATTTCACCTGGAAAATGAGCGGCCCAGAGGCACCGTGGTGGCTGACAGGGATTTGAGGGAATGGCACAGGAATGGCCACTCCTGAGGGGCCGGGGGACATCCTTGGGGACAGACGTGGAGGTGCCTCTCCTGAAATCCCGGGGGAGGGACCCTGCAGGGTCTGTCCCTGTCCCCATTCACCTGTTCCTGACTGGGTGGTTTGGGTGCCTGGGGCCAAAAAGAGAGAGCAGGGCCCATGACTGGAATCAACTGGGAATAAAATAATCCCTGGGAACTCCACCCATGGTGGCTGGAGGAATAAAATCATCCCTGAACATCTACAGAAATTCCGCTTCATCCGTCCTTCCGAGTCCATCGCTGCCTCCTGTATTGTTCTAAGGATTCCCCACACTACAACACAGCTGGAAAGGGGCTTCAGGATCCCAAATCCTCCCTGAGCTTCTCTGGATACCCCAAATAAAGAGGATTTATCCCTTGGGAGCTGCTCCCAAGGCTCATCCCACAAACTGCTGCTCCACGGGCACCGGGAGTCCCCTCCTGCCTCCCTGTCCCCCAGCTCCGCCAAAATCCAACTCCTATTTCGGGATCCTCCCCGTTCCCGGACATAAACAACCCCTCTCCATCCCCATTCCCACCTCTTCCCATTCCTCCCACCCTCCCTCTCCGAGGCTCCACAAATCCTCCTCTCCCGAGCCTCCCCCACGTGTTTCCCCCCCCCGTTTTTAGCTCCTGGCCTCTTTCCCTCGCTTTCCAAGGACAGGAAGCCCTGGAGGACAAAGAGCGCTGAAATCCCAGCGGGAATGGCCGGACACAACTCCCCCTCCTGCTCCGGAGGGAGCGATGGATATCTGGGCACGGCCGACGCTCCAAGGATTTTCGGGCCATTGTGAGGGACTGGAGGTAAAGAGCAGAATTCCCACTGCGGGAATTCCAGCATTTCCTGAGCAGCCGAGCCAGCATTCCCGGTTATTCACCTGCTCCAGGACAATGGGCAGCGGGAACGCGCTTTGGGAATTGTGTCCCTCCTATTCCCGCCTATTTCCTGCCCTCCAATTGTTCTTCCCGAGGCTGGATCCATCCCCGTGCCGGGACAGGACAGCTCGCCCCGTGTCCCACATCCCAAAAGGACAGAGAATTCCCTTAGGGAACGCTCCATGTTTTTCCAGGACTGCTGGAGCCTGGACATTCAGTGCCTGGATCTGCATCCCGTGAGGAATTGTGCCCGCTGACGAATCCGTGCTGGATCTAACGAGGAACAAAGGCAATTAAAAATAATGGGGAGTCTGTGCCTGGAACACAACAATGATAATTAATTCTAATTATAATTCTAATAAAGGCCAAACCCATCCCAGAATTCCCACTCAGATCAAATCCAAACCTTCTGAGCAGATCCTGCCTCCCTCATTTTTTGTCCTCCTCTCCCATCACCACGGGAATGGGGAACTGGAGCAGCTGCTCCTGATAAAGCTCCCGCCCGATTTCCTCCCTGGAGATGAATTCCAGAGGAAAACACGAGCGCTGCTCCCACCCTGGATGGGCATTCCTGGCATTGCCATGGGATTTCTCCCTGGATTTGGCCCACTGAGCTCCAGGGAGGCTTTAAAGGGAGAGCAGGCTGGGATTTGGGGAAGGAATTGTTCCCTGGCAGGGTGGGCAGGGGCTGGGCTGGAATTGCCAGAGCAGCTGTGGCTGCCCCTGGATCCCTGGCAGTGCCCAAGGCCAGGCTGGCCATTGGGGCTGGGAGCAGCCTGGCACAGGGGGAGCTGTCCCTGGGGGTGGCACTGGGTGAGCTTTGAGGTCCCTCCCAACCCAACCCATTCCAGAATTCTGTGATTCCTTGAATTTTGGGGAAAGCTTCATGACAGAGGCAGGAGACAGCCCCCTTCTCCCACAGCCTGAGCATCTCTGCAGCTCTGATCCCAACCCACCGGGCAGGAGGAGCTGCTGGGTTTTCCCTTCATCCCACCCCAGAAATCCTCAGCATTCCCTTTAAAAACCACCCCTGGAGAAGTTTGGAATCGCTTGAGATGCCTGCCAGACCCCAGGACCACCCCGCTGGATCCAGCTGGATCCCATCCCTTCCCACAACCTTTAAATGGGGCAGGAGCTCCTTTGGGAATGTGAGATGAGGTCTCCGTGTGGAAAAGTTCCCTCCAGCCGCCACCCCTGGCATTAAACAATCGGTGGGATCTCCCTCAGGCAGGACAGGAGGGATTTCTGCCGGGAATGTCACAGCTTTGCAGCTCAAGGTCGATAAATCAGAGATTTGATCCCTTTCCCTGCAAAACCGGGATGCTTGAAGGTGGCATTCCCTGGGAAGAGGCAGAATTCCCACCAGGACAGGGAATTTGAGAGGCAGCAGGAGCGGGAATAGGGAATCCTCCCCACTGCCCTGTCTGGAGCATCCTGGAGGAATTCCAGAGGGGATCAGCTCGGATTGGAATGGCTGAACCTGCATGAAATTGCTTTTCCCGTTATTCCCTCACCTGTGCCTCCCCCAAACATCCGTGGCTATTTTCGGATGCTGGGAATTAACACCTGGATTTGCATTTCCCCTCATTTGGCCGCGGTCCAAAGCGATTCCGGGATAATTGGATCATGCCAGGACTCTCATCTCTCTCAAATTGTCCCACCTGGGTCACGGAAGGGGCTGGGAGGGACCTGGAAGAGCAACTGGAAGAGGGGGAGAGAAGGAATTTGGGGCAGAGAGGGAATTTTTGGGGGCAAAATCCTAAAATCCTGGTGGAAGCAGGAGTTCCTATTATTGAGCTGTTCCTTTGGGAAACTGAGGCCCAGACAGGGATTTCTCTCCAATCCCTCTAATCCAATATTTTCCCTCCTGGCAGCGGCTGAGGATGCAGCTGGGGAGGGAAATGATTCCTTCTGCTGCTGCTGCTGAGCTGGAGCCGGAGGTTTCCCCTGGCAGGGAGGGTTTGGAGCCTGCTCAGAGCCCGGGGCCGGTGCCCAGCGGGGCTCAGGTTTCCATCCGAATCCACAGCATCGTCCCCCAGGGAATTCCTGTGGTTCTGGCCCAACCCTTGGAATCCGAAATGAGGCAGGAGCAGCCAAAATCTGTGAAAACCTCGAAAACCGAGCTGGTTTTCAGGGATTTCTGTCCTGCATGACTTGGAATCGTGGAACCCTTCAGCTTGGGAAAGATCAGGGAATCCAAACTTTAACCCGGCCCTGCCAAAGCCATCCCTGACCTCGTCCCCAAGTGCCACATCCACAGGGATTTAAATCCCTCCAGGAATGGGGACTCCACCCCTGCCCTGGGCAGCCGTGCCAGGGCTGGACAGCCCTTTCCAGGAAGAATTGTTCCCAAATATCCAATATCCAGGTAAAACCTAGATTTATCCCACTGGGATGGCAGGGAAGGGCTGTAGGGTCAAACCTGGATTTATCCCACTGGGATGGCAGGGAAGGGCTGTAGGGTCAAACCTGGATTTGTCCCACTGGGATGGCAGGGAAGGGCTGTAGGGTCAAACCTGGATTTATCCCACTGGGATGGCAGGGAAGGGCTCCAGGCTCTGCCAGGGTAATCCTGGATTTATCCCCCAGTACCGAGTGACTCTGGAACCCTTTGGAATGAGGGTGCTCACAGGCAGATGCCCCTTCCCAGACTTTTGGTTCCCTGCCCCGCCACATTCCTGCCACCCACATGGAATTCCCATCATTCCCAGCCAGGATCCTGGGGGAAAAACAGCTCTGAACTTCAGCCCCCAAAGTGCTGCTTTTGGAGAGGGATTTGTGTGGAGCCTCCCCCTGTGATCCCTCAGTCACTTCCCACTTCCACACTCCTCGGAGTGGGGGATGTGCCACATCCCAGGGGAATTTCCCTTCCCAAAACCGCCCTGTGGATGTAACTCACGGCTGGGACTCTGCAGGTGAGGAGATCCGGCTGTGCCTTGTTCCAGCTTCTCTGGAAAACAAGGAAAAAACTGGGAATCGACCCCAAATCCAACCCCGGTGCCACATTCCTTACCCAGGGAGCCAGCGAGCTCCGTGCTCTGTGGGATGATGTAAAAGGGATCAGGGATGGAGAAGGTGCTGAGGGCCTGGCACAGATTCCCAGAGAGGCTGTGGATGCCTCTGGAATTGTCCAGGTTGGGCTGGATGGGGCTTGGAGCAGCCTGGGAGGGTGGGAGGTGCCCATGGAATGGGATGCGATTCCCAACCCAAAGCGTTCCATGAGGATTCCATGCCAGGACGCTTTGGGCAGTGGGCGGGTGAGGGGGCAGTGGCTGGGGCCCAGCAGCCTCCCTCTGGAATAACCATGGATTAGGGAAGTGCCGGAAATGGGATTTTCCGAGAGTTTGGGGGGTTCGGGAGAGGGACGGGAAAGCAGCAGCAGGGAAATGCTGCAGGGCAAAACCCCTGGGGAGGGCGGGGGATCCCAAACATCCCCACATTCCCGGCTCTCCCTGGCACCTCCCAATCCATGGAATCCCCTCCGGCAGCGGGAGCCGGGAAGCGGCGGCGGCCGGGATGAGCTGGGGGGCATTCACGGATCCCAGAGCGGCTCCTGCGCAGTTCCGGGAGCTCCGGGCTGATCCCATCGGGTTCCCAGCACAAAGGGAGCTCTGTAGGGCCGGGAAAGGCCCGGGAAGGGCTCCCCATGGAGCAGGAGGGTTCCCCAAGGAACGGGAAGGGCTCCCCATGGAACAGGAGGGCTCCCCAAGGAACGGGAAGGGCTCCCCAAGGAACGGGAAGGGCTCCCCAAGGAACAGGAGGGCTCCCCAAGGAACGGGAAGGGCTCCCCATGGAGCAGGAGGGTTCCCCAAGGAACAGGAGGGTTCCCCAAGGAACGGGAGGGCTCCCCAAGGAACGGGAAGGGCTCCCTAAGGAACGGGAAGGGCTCCCCATGGAGCAGGAGGGCTCCCCACGGAGCGGGAAGGGCTCCCCTTGGAACGGGAGCCACGCAAGGGCGGCGATGGCTCCACTCGAAGCCCCGGCACTGCCGGGGATGGGGCCGGGGGTATTCCCGGGAAGGGGGGTTGGCGTTTTCCCAGGATTTTGCCTTCCAAGTGCAGCCGCCGCTGTTCCGTCTTGGATGCCCGCGCTCCCAGCTGGAACTGAGCCCTTGGCGATGGGAAAAGGAAGGGATTGATCGATCCCAGGGCAGCGGGATGGTGGCAGGGACAGCGCTGCGAGCTCCAGTTCCCATTCCCGGGTTTCTGCTGCTGGGTTTTCCCACGAGGGAAAAGGGATGAGCTCCGTTTGCAGAATCCCTGCCAGGCAGAGCCCGGGCGGTGCCACCCGGTGGCTTCAGCAGTGCCAAGGGGAGGGAAAACTCCTGCCAGCCCCATCCCTGCTCCCGCCTACGCTCCCCAGCACATCCCTGCGAGGTGGTTCCAGCCGCTCCCAGCATCTGCTCCCCGGGAGCTCTGCCGGGAATTGGCGCTCCTGTAATTGGGAACAGGGCTTGGCTCGCAGTCAGAGCATCCCGGGCTGCTGCAGGAGGGGAGGCGGCGCTCCCGCGGCTGCCGCGTTTGGAGCAACCCGGGATTTTCACACTCAGAGGTGGCTCCTGAGCGCCGGCGGCTCTCACAAAGAAATCCCCGGGGACGGAGATTTTATGGGGTGGGCAGAGGTGCCACCCCCTTTGGAACACCCGAACCCGCCTGGTGAAGCCTCTGTTTCCATAATTTCTCACTTTTCCAAGTGTTTCCTCCTTGGGTTGAGGTGTCCCGGGTTGAAAGCTGTGGGAAGAGTTCGGGAAAAGCGGCTCAGCTTTTGTGGGGGGAAGATTCAAAGGGGTCAGGCTGAAATCCCACCCGGAAAAGTAATGACACCCTCACTTATCCAGGGCCGTGGATCTGAGGATTTTGGGGAATCTCCTGCTTCCCAGGCTGAAATCCCTCCCTGGAAAAACGATGGGACCCCCACTTGACCCAGGGCCGTGGATCTGAGCAAAAAGAGAGGTTCCAGCTCAAATCTGAGCCCCTCCAAGACAGCCACGCACGTGCCCCAAACCTTCTGAAAATTGGAATTCACCTCTGGAATTCGCTGGGCTGGAATTCAGGATTGAGCAAAAGGGGTTTGTGCAGGTCCGGACGTGAGGAAGAGGAGGATGCTCTTCCCTCGGAGCCAGCACCAGGGGCTCCCCCACATCCCTGATCCCCCTTGGGTCAGAACGTCCTGAAAACCCCGTGGCAGGCCGGATCCCGAGGGAAATCCCGTGGGATGTGTGCTCAGGGAGCGTGCAGGCAGCGCTGTCAGCCCTGGTTTGTCACAGCCCCGGAGCTCCAACCCTTCCTGCTGCTTCTCCGTGTCCCTTCCGCGCGAATTCACCCCGGTGGGAGCTCCGGATTTCCATGGAGAGCGCGGCCCTCGGTGCGCCCAGAGGATGATCCCGGATTTCGCTCTGTGGGAATGGAATTGTGCTGGAATTGTTCTGGGATAAGCTCCTCCCCGGGCTCACCTGGCTCTTCCCTGCCTGCTCCCACCTTTTATTTAGGATTGAGTTCCTGCTCTATTTTTGCCCAGCGCCGTCAGCCGGGACTGCCCCAAACCATCCCTGCAACTTCCTCCAGTGGGACTCAGCATTTTCCATCCTCATCCCGGCATTTCCGGGGTTCATCCCCAGCATTTCCTCGCAACAAGGATGAGGAGTTGGATTTTCAGGGGTTTCTCTAATGGATGTTTTCTCAGTTGGTTTCAGGGTGTTTCCAAGAGTCACTGATGGGAATTTCGGGAGCTGCCAGGTCACATCCAGGGAGAAAACTGCAAAAATCCCTCTTAGAGCAAGCTCAGGAAGGAGATCTGGCTGGGAATGTTATCCAGGGAATGGCTTGGATTGGAAGGGGCCTTAAACCTCATCCCCTTCCTTTCATGGAGGGTTTTCCAGACCAAATCCACATTTTCCTGCCCCCCTGGAAAGATCTCCAAACCAAATCAGTGTTTTCCTGCTTTCCTGGAGCGTTTTCCAAACCAAACCCACATTTTCCTGCTCCCAGCTCGGCCCAGCTTCTCCCAGATTTCCTGGGAATCAGCCCCTGGAAGCGCTTCCCGGGCATTTAGCAATGATGGAACATTCCAGCGATATTCCTGCATCCAAAATCCAGGACTTCCATTCCAGGGAAATCCTCCGAAACTCATCCCAAGAGGCTTTTTCCCTTTCCCTCGGTCAGGACCCGCCGGATCTGAGCTGAGGGCGGTGATTTATTCCCGGCCTTTGAGCGTGACCTAAATCCAACCTCGCTCCTCACCAGCCGCCTTTGTTCTTGGGCCGGGTTTAATCGCCCGTCTCGCTAATCCAGGTTGATGGTTCGCTGCCTTTCGCACACGCGGCTCCTTCAGAGCAAGGCAAAAAAAGGAAAAAAAGACTCCAGGAAAAGCTGTTTCCTTGGAATTTATCGTCTTGGGCGGCACCGAGTTTTTGTGGGATGGTTCCGGGGTCTCTGGGTTGGTTCTGGTGTTGTTAAACCGGGACCGGGAGCTGAGGGGTTTTTTTGGTCCCTTTTAATTTCTGGATGATCCGAACTCCACCAGGACTCGGCAGCAGCGCTGGGCCGGGCTCATCCCTCCCCTCGGCCTAACAAAGCCAGGCTTATCCCGGCTCCTCTGGTTGAAGGAAGAGCTGGATCCTGCTGGGGATTTCAGAGCTGGGTTTTGGGATGGGGAAGCGCCTCTGGAGGGCCCCAGAGCCACCTCAAACCCCTCAGTGTCTCGGGGATGTGAATTTTAGGGAATGTTTCTGGGTCTGAAGGGCTTCAGAGCCACCTCAACCCTTCCAGCACCTCAGGGATGTGAATTTTAGGGAATGTTTCTGCCTCCAAAGGGCTCCAGAGCCACCTCAACCCTTAGGGATGTGAATTTAAGGGAACTTTTCCACCTCTGAAGGGCTCCAGAGCCACCTCAAACCCCTCAGTATCTCACAGCTGTGAATTCAAGGGAATATTTGCACCTCTCAGGAGTTCCAGAACCACCTCAAACCTCTCAATACCTCAGGGATGGGAATTTTAGGGAATATTTCCACCTTTGAAGGATTCCAGAGCCAGCTCAGGCAGCCCCAAGCTGACCCGGAGCTCATTTCCTCCAAATCCCAGAACTCCTTTCCACCTCCCCTCCGATCCTTTCCTGGTTTCTCCTCCCTTTTCCAGCCCATTTCTTCTCCTGGCACTGTTTTTGCCTTTCCCTTCCCCTCCCTGCCCTTTCCTCCCTCAGGAATGAGCTCAGGATGGAAATCCCTGGATTCCCTTTGCTCCGGGACTGTTTCATTGCTGCTCCTGTCGGAATTCCGGAATTCCGGAGCCAGGCTCGGTAAATGGGATGTTCCATCTCCCTGACAGGACCATCCGTCATTCCCAGGGCTCCCCCTGGGCCAGCCAAAGCTGCTCCAGGGACAAGGAATGAAGAATCCAACAGGAGGGACGATGGGAGCGGATGGAGGAGGTGGTGAGGACAGGGAAAATCCTGAATCCATCTCCTGTTCGTTTTCCTGCAGCCAGGAAGGCTCTGGATCCACCCCACGAGCTCCGGGTGGGAATTGGGGTCGGCTTCTCCCAGAAGTGTCAGGATTAAAGGAACGGCCTCAGGCTGTGCCAGGGGGGGCTCAGGTTGGAATTCAGGAGGAATTTTCTCATGGAAAGGGTGGTGAGGCCTCGGGACTGCCCAGAGAGGCTTGGAATTCCCAACCCTGGAGGTGTCCAAGGAATTCCTGGAGCTGGCACTCGGAGCCCTGGCGGGGATCGGGCACAGCTCGGACTCGATGACCTTGGAGGGCTTTTCCAGCCTCAGCGATCCTGGGATTCCGGGATCCAAATCCAGGCTGGGATGTGCCAGCGGGAATGGAGCGGCTGAGCCCGGGCAGGTCCCGAAATTCCATTTCCCAGCTTCCCGCGATCCCAGACCCCGGCACGGCTCCCAGGTGAAGAGCACCACCTGCTGACACCCCTGCCGGCATTCCCGGGATCCGGGCACGGCCGCAGATCCGGGGGGGGCTCGGAGCCGCGCTCCCCACGGGTGGCTTTGTTGGTTTGCCGGATTTTTGGGAATCCGCGGAGTCCAGAGGAAGGAGCCGCTCGGTGCCTGCCCCGGGGCCTCCTCAGCTCCTGGGAATTGCGCAAATCCCTTTCCTTCCCTGACTGAGCCGGGTGTGGTGGCCCAAGGCTCCCTGGAGCATCAGTGATTTGGGGATTCAAATATCCCGAGCTATCCCTCAACATTTTAATGGAAAACTGTTCAAACGCGGCAGGAAAGTGGGGAATTCCGGCTGCCTGGATGTGAAGCCAGCCATGGGATTTTGTGCCGGGGTCAGATCCTTTGTCCCCGTGCTGGACAAGCGCGGCTTTTCCAGGCGGGAGCTCTCCCGCAGCTCCAGACCCGGGATATTTCAGCACGGATGAGCCCAGGGAAAGCAGCCGCGAGAGGCTGATGAGCCGGAGTGGGAATTTGCTGCTCCTGAATTAATCGCGGCAGGAGACGAGGCAGCCGCAGGAATCGCCTCCCTCCAGGAACCCTTCAATGGAAAATGCTCCAAGATTCCCTCTGTGGCTCTTCCAACCCTCCGTGCCCCGCCCTGGCTCTGCTTTTCCTCTTTCCAGACATATTTGGGGATTTCTCGTGCTCTTATTCCATAACTTTCCCTCAGTATTCCCACTCCAATCCCTGTAATCCGCCCGGAGCTCTGGGGGTGTTCCAGCACTTCCCAGATGTTTTGGAACCCAGGTTTGGGACACGGTTTGGGGCATTCCCACAGCATCCCACTGATTTAGGGGGACATCCTGCAAATCCAGGAGAAGCAGTTCCTCCTCTCCCAGATCCTCCTGGAGGGACGGAGCACTTGGAAAATCTCCCTGTCCTGCAGCACTGGCGGGCTCTGCCCCACTCCTGCTTCCCCAGGGATCAGCGAGCCCTTCCCAGTACAAGCCCTGGTCCCAGTTCGGGGCTGTCAGGGGTCGGTGGCACCTGAAACCCACGGAAAAGGCGGTTCCTGCCTGGAATGGGGAGCACTGGGAAGGCGGGATGGGCATGGGCCAAGCTGGAATCAGCTTCCCAAGGGTCGGATGTGACCTGGAAATGAGAGGGGCACGGGAAGAAAGGGCTGTTCCAGCTGCCAGCAGGCACTGGGACGCACTGGGATGTACTGGGAGGCACTGGGATGGCCGTTCTGCCATTCCCGGAGCTGTGAAAATCATGGATTCAGACTCCAACCTTCCTCCCCTCCCAGTTAAACACGTGAAGGAAAATCCTGCTCTTCCCTTTCCAGCTTCACCTTTCCCGTCGGGGCTTTTCTCCATTTCATTTTCCAGGAGTTTAAAGGAACCCTTCAAATCCCAGTGAAATCCATTCATTTTTCATTTGCCTGGTGGGTTTTTTTTCCCTGATTGACCCAAATTCCATTTCTTCGTCACAAATTCCATTTCCTCCTCACCTCTTGCCCCAGTTTTTGGGGTTTTTTTTCCTTTGTGTCGCGAGAAGCTAAAAAAAGAGAGGAAAAGAAGGAAGGGGAAGGAAAAAGAAAGAACGAGGAGGGATCTTCACAAAGTTCCATTGTTGATTTTCCTGGAGGAGCCTGATCCGAGCCACAATCATAAAACCATGGAATATCCCAAAGTGGAAGGGATCCACAGGGATCCGCAGGGATCATCGAGTCCAACACTTTCCCTGCACGGACACCCCAAAATCTGGGTCAGCAGAGCCACCGGGATCATGGATGGGAGGTGGGAAATGGCTTTAAATCCGATTGTAAAATCATGGAATATCCTGAGGTGGACGGAATCCCCGGGGATCATCGAGTCCAACTCCTGGCCCTGCACAGAACTCCCCAAAATTTGGGTCAGCCGAGCAGCAGAGCCATCAGGATGGTGGATGGGAGGTGGGAAATGGCATAAATGTCCAGTCGTAAAATCATGGAATATCCTGAGGTGAGAGAATCCACAGGGATCATTGAGTCCAGCTCTTTCCCTGCACAGAACACCCCAAAATTTGGGTCAGCAGAGCCATGGGGATCGTGGATGGAAGGTGGGAAATCACTTAAAAATCCAATCATAAAATCGTGGACTATCCCGAGGTGGGATCCACAGGGATCATCGATTCCAACTCCTTCCCTTTGTCCTTCTCTCCCTTTCTCCTTCCCAGCCCCCGCGGCTCCGCAGCTCCCGGCAGGACGGGAATGGGCACTGGGATCGATGGGGAGCCGGGAACCCCCCAGCCCTCCCCGAACCCCCGAACCCAAGGGCAGCTGACAACAGGGAGGTCACGCAAGGACCGGGCTGTGAAACCCCCTGGATTTGTGAGGATTTTCCCGGTGTGAACCTCATCCCACTGCCGGGAATTCTCCTTTTTCCAGGCCGCTTTTCCATTTCCATCCCGTGGCCTTTCAGCCGGGCGGGGCTCCAGGCGCTGCTGCGGATCCAACACCGGCTCTGGGGGAGGGAATTCCCTCTGCAAGGGACGGGGAGCCCTCCATAAATCAGGGAAAATTGGAAAAAGCCTGGCAGGATCCCCGGGCTGGGGGACAGCGCGTTTGGGCTGAACAAACATGGAAAAGTCACCCCGTGCCCGCGGAAGGTCTGGGGAAGCTCTGCCGCGGCCGCACATCTGGGGAGGGCGAGCTCGGCTTATTTTAATAGGTTTTAAATTTTATTTTAATGATAAATGGATCGTCCGTTATTCCCCCGCGGAATTTCTCTCCAGGAAGGAGAGGATGGAGAGGCCGCGGCCGATTCCCTGCGTTAAGGAATCGGAAAAATGCGTGGATGTGGCGATTTTTGAGGGATTTTCCAGCCTTAAGGGCCCCGATTCTTTGGGCCTCAGTTTCCCCAGCCGAGGCGAGGGGAGCATCGCGAACCCGAGGAGGATCGGAGAGGATCCATGGGATCTCTGTAAAAGGGAAAAGATCCCTTTCCCAGTTATCCCGGTGACGGGAATTGCTCCGGGTCCTCCTGGGAGGGTTTCGGGGGAGCGCCGGGCCAGGTTTGGGCTCTGCAGGGAGGGATCCCCTCAGGGGGAGGGGAGGAAAGCAGAGGCAGCAGGGGCTCAGCCAAGATTCCCTCAGGATTTTCCAAGGATCTGCCGGCGCCGGTGGGCACTAATTACCCCCCTGCCTTCCAAACAAAGCCGCAATTAGCGCTCGGCGGATCAGCGGAGCCGTTCCCATTCCAGCGCCGCTTTTGCCCTTCCCGCTTCCCTCCCCTCCAATTACGGAATTAGAGGAGAGAAAAGCAGGGGTGGCCCTTGGGCTGATTGCTGCTGGAGGTGCCCGCGCGGGGGAGGGGGGTAATTAATGCTAATTAATGCCTAACGACCTGCCTGGCGTTCCCAGCGCGCTTCGTCTCCCGTGTGGAGCGGGAGCATCGCTCCCTGCATTCCCGAGCCTGGGAGAATCCACCTGTTGGCAGCAGAGCTCTTCTCGTTTCACCCCAAAATCTGCCCGGAGCCGCGGCGAGGTGAGAGAATTTCAGCCTCCGAAGGGCTCCAGGCTGCCCGAAAATGAGGAATCCCAAATATCTTCATCCCTAATCCTCACAGGGAGGAATTTATCCCAAATATCATCATCCTAATTCCTGAACGCTCCAATCCATGCCTGATCTGTCTCCTCTTTGTGTCTCTGCATCCCTGCTCCTCACCCTTCCCTGCTGCCCATCCTGCTCCGTGCCGCTGCCTCAAAGGGATGCTCATCCTTTAAACCCTATTTTTCTGGAGATTTGGGGTCTTCCTGGGATTATTTTGGACACCTCCAGTGAGGAAAAGTTCTGGAGAGGAGCGGGACTGAGAGGTGTGAGCCCCTCTGGGGCTGCATCCCCACCCTAAACCCTTCCCTCCTGCCAATCCAACTCTCTTCCATCAGCTCGAGTTGCTTCCAAAGGGATGCTCATCCTTTAAATCCTATTTCTTGGAGGTTTGGCTTCTTCCTTTCAGCGTTCCTTTGAATCCCTGAGCCCTGTAAGAGGCCGGGATTATTTGGAAAAGCTCTGGAGAGGAGCGGGAATGCCAGGTGGGAGGTTGGTTGGGGGCTGCATCCCTGCTCCTCACCCTTCCCTGCTGCCCATCCAACCCTGCCACTGTCTCACGCTGCCTCCAAAGGGATGCTCATCCTTTAAATCCTATTTTTGGGCGTTGGGGATCATCCTTTCAGCACTCCTGCGAATCCCTGAGGATCCTGTAGGAGACTGGGATTAGCAGGCACCAAATTAAAGGAGGAGAATCCCCCACAACAAAGTGAAGGCGCCGCGGGGCTCTGTGGGTTTGTTTTGGGTTTGTTTTGGCAGCTCTGGCTGAAGTTTCATTTTTTAGGGCACCCCAGGGAGCAGCACGAGCGGGGCTGTCCCATAGCAAATGGGGCCTCCACAGCACCTCCATAAACGGCCCCTAAATCCCAGGGAATGGGGACGGGAGAGGCTGGAACGAGGTGGGATTTAGGGAATATCGTGCATCCAAATAGGGCTGAAAGCTCGGAGGGAAAAGCTTCCACTGTGGGGATGAAGCTCCGAGGAAACTGGGATTTACTGGAGATGTTGGGAGGAGCAGCCCTTGTGTGGTTGAGCCTGACTTTAAAGAGCCCAGCATCTCTAGGATTTGGTTTAGGGAACCCCCAGCTCTTCCCTTGAGCAGCCCCAGGTGTAAACCCCGCTGGCTTGGAGTTGGAATATTCCATTCCTTGGAGCTGCGATTCTCTGGGGATCTTGGACTCCTTTGCAGCCTTGATTTGCTCTCTTGGTATGTGAGGAAAAGATCCTTGTACATGGAAATATTTCTGTAAAGGCTGCTTTGGGGGTTGTTTTGGGAATGGAGTTGGTGGAAGGACCTGGAAGTCTCGGTTTAAGCACAGGACATCACTCCCTGCCGGGCTCAGCCAAAATCCCAGCTCAGCACGAGCTGCCCTTGTGTTGGGGAGGATGAAATAGGGAAACCTTATAAATGTGACTGCTGGGCAAAAGATTCTGAAACTCTGAAACCTGTGAGTGAAATAGAAATGGAAGCTGGCTCTGAGATCTGAGATACCGAGCTGTGAGTTACTGCACAGCCCAAACCAATGGGCTGGCCAGCTGAAGGAGAATCCCTCTGCACTGAACAATGGCTTTAGCAGAGAAGGGGATGCTTCAGCACAGAGAGAAGTCCAAGGGTCAGAGAGACCCTGCCAGGGTGGCAGGGAAGGCAAAAGTAGTTTTAGAAAGTAGTTTTTAGGAGTTAAAATGTAACCCAGTATGGTAATGTAGTAGTTGTGATAGGTTGTGTGTAAATTCTATCAGGATTTCTGTCTTCTATTGATTGGATGTTGTACCATTGCCATATTCAGCATAGGAAGAGATAGAATATCATGGAACCAGACTTTTAGGTCTCTTAAGCTCTCTACTCTTCCCTCTTACCCTTACGCTCTCTCTCTCTCTCTGGGCCATGCTCTGAGCTGTGGCAGCTCCAGCAGAGCTCCTGCACCCACGACCCTTGCAAATAAACTGCACATTTCAGGAGCTGCCTTGAACTGTAGAAATCATCCCTGAACCGACTGAGTACCACGCACCCCATATATATTTTCTACACCCTTGGGTTTGCAGTTCCGGCGTCCTTGCAGGAACAGCTCTGCCTCTCACCCCAGAAACAAACCCCAAATTTGCTCCAAGGCGAATTCCCGCCGCAGCCATTCCCTCAGGGAACAGAGCCAGCCCTGCCAGCTGGGCTGGGGCACCGGCACCCAGCACTTGACCTTTTCCTGCTCTTCCATCGCTCTGGGGACAAACCCGGCTGGAGACAGAGCTGGGACCTCCGGGGGAACGGAAACCTCGGCGGCTCCGGGAGAGCTGCAGGGCCGGGACTTGGGATTTCACCTCCTCTCCCTTTCCTGTCAACAATTCCTTGTCCTGGGTGGGTTTTGCTCTGGGGAGGGGATGTTGGGATGTTGGCAGAGGACTTTGTGACCTTTTTTCTGCAAAGTGGGCGTTGAGAGGGGCTGGGCCCGGGGCTGGGAGCTGAACAAGGGGCTGTTGTTCCCAGGCCATTCCCAGCGCAGGAGCGAGGTTCAAACAAACAACAGGAGACTGTTCCCGGTGCTTTTCCACTGGAGCCCCTCGGCCCGGGATGGGGCTGGAAATTCCTGACCGTTCCAAACCAATCCCAAAAGGTGCTGGGAAAACCTCGAAGGCTCAAACACGGAAGCTCCAGCGCTGCCTTAAAGCGTCTCACCGGTGTGGGGGGTTGGAATTTTAGAGCCAGAGAATCCTGGAATGGTTTGAGTTGGAAAGGACCTTAAAGATGGGGTCCTGCTCCAATTTCCATGGGGGATCCTGCTCTGGGACCCCACAGGGATCCTGCTCCATTATCCACGGGGATCCTGCTCTGGGACCCCAAAGGGATCCTGCTCCATTATCCACGGGGATCCTGCTCTGGGACCCCAAAGGGATCCTGCTCTGTGACCCCAAAGGGATCCTGCTCCATTATCCATGGGGGATCCTGCTCTGTGACCCCAAAGGGAACCTGCTCCATTATCCACAGGGGATCTTGCTCCCCCATTCCAGGGGGATCCTGCTCCCTCATCCCAAAGGGATCCTGCTCCCCCATTCCAGGGGGATCCTGCTCCCTCATCCCAAGGGGTTCCTGCTGGGGTTCTGCTCCATCATCCATGGGGTCCTGCTCCCACACCCCGAGGGTTCCTGTGCCAACATCCCAGAGATCCTGCTGGATTCCTGTGTTCCAGGGACACCAGGACATCCTGAACCCCATTAAACCCCGGGCGCTGGTGGCACTGGGATATTCCTTATGGATTTGCTGCTTGGTGGCTCCCAAAAAACACTAAATGCCTGGAAATTTGGTGGAATGAGGGCTCAGAGAATGGATCTCTCCGTGCTGGGGGTTCCTGTGCGGGATTTCTCTGCCTCCCAAAGGTCTGGAGAAGCTGGGATGGGGAAAGGCTCCCAAGGAAAGGAGAGGCTTTGCTGAGCCCAGCCCAGTGCCCTGAGCCCAGCCCGGCCACAGGGGAGGGGTGGGAATGAGCTGAGGACATGGAAAGGCAGGAGCTGAGTGGGGCATCCTGCGGGATGAGCGGGAGATTCCTGCTCCCAGCTGGCATTGAAGTGGAGCCCGGAGGAATTTCTTGGCTCAGACTGAGCTCGGTTTTCCAACCCATCCCTGTTCCCAAGCGTTGAGCTTGGATGGGTGCCCTTCCTTCCCAGAGCAGGGCTGAGGAGCTGCCGTTGTGCTCAGTTTTATTTCACAGGCCCAGCTTTCTGCAGGTGGGTTTGAAGGGGATTGCGAGGTAAAGCCAAGCAGCAGCAGCAGGCAAAGAGCAGGCACAGCACTTGTGTGTGCTCTGTTCTACATTATCATCATTTCTTACAGAAGAATTGTTGTGGTTTGACACAACTGAGTGTCAAGCATCTAAAATATCAGTTATTTTATAAGGAAAACAAAATAAGGAAATATGGAGGAAAGCTAGATAGCTGCGAGGCAAAAACAGGTTAAAACTTAAACAGTTGCAGTACAAGGAGGAAGTTTTATTACTAACAGAATTAAAAGTTAAAAGCTATAACAAGAAATTAAAACAAACAACCCCCACCCCCTCTTCTTTCCAGCACTTTTCTCTTTTTCCTAATTAGCAAAAAGATAACACAACATAGGATTCTGGTCAGGGTTACAGTTCTTGAAAAGTCTCTCTCTTATGCTTAAGGAAAAAGGGTTTCTTCTTCTTGTTTCTCATGGTTTCTCAAGCTGCCCCCAACAACAGACAGAAAGAAACAATCTGCTGTGGTGTAATACATCTCTTGTATGAAAAAATATCAGTTTTTTCCCACTGCCACACCTGGGCCATCACATGGGGTTATCAATCTTTTTAAGGATGGGTCACTCTGGCCTGAACACAAAGGCTTTTTCTGCTACAAATCCTTAAAAGCCTCTCGCTGCTTCTATATCCTGGCATAGGCAACTCTTCACAAACTTCACAGGCCACACGTGAGTCTTCCATCCCCCCCTGCACTCCAAATGGATTAAAGAGACAAAGAGTTTGAGATGTTACAGTTTCTCACCACCGCACACCAGAAGGATTTTTAAGCTCCGCGCGAGGAACGCGGCACCGCCCCTTTCTCCACCGCCATTTCCAGCTCTGTCTCACAGGGCTCACTCTCTCTGACTCTGAAACCTCTGTGCTGAGGAGTGTTCTTGTTCAGGCTTTCTGGTGAAGAAAGCCTCGCTCCCTTTGTGCTGCTGACTGCAGAAAGGAGGCTCCGCGGGCTCCGTGTGGGGAACAGGGGGGGACCCACCAGTCCCAAGGAGCTGCTCTGGATGGATTTTAGCTGTGGGTTTAGCTGTGCCAGCCCAAGGCTGGGTTTAGCTGTGCCAGCCCAAGGCTGGGTTTAGCTGTG
>JACBWW010000952.1:0-18429 GCA_020086605.1 Lanius collurio | reverse complement strand
GTTCCACTGATGGCATCCAGAGCCAGACATCCCCAGCCAGCAGCAGACCCTGATGAAGCCTCCAGGGACCAGTTCTCATCCACCTGCTCAGTTTGGAGCATTTCCACCACCCCCAGCAGCTTTCCTGGGATCTGGAATGTGCTGCAAGCTCCGTGCTCAGTGTCACTGGATTGGGACACGGGGTCCTCAGCCATGACACTGGATTAGGTTATCCCACAGCTGGCCTTGCACTTCACTCTGAGTGATTCCTGCTGCCTCTGCTTTCAGATTATCCTTCTCACTCTGGGAATTCTGCTGCTCCCAAAATTGATTCTTGGTGGCTGCCTTCAGTTCTGCTTTTCTTCATTCCATTCTCACCAATCCTCTCCCGCTTTGCAGATCTCTTGAAGAAATCCACAGAGTAGATTTATCTGTGACACCCTTAAATTCCATCTCAGGGCAGCTGCAGGAATCCAGAAGAAAATACCCAAAGCAAAGAAGAAGGATGTGTGGAGCAGGAAACCCAGGGATGGTGGGGTGGGAAAAACCTCCCTTGGGAATGGGAGGTTAAATCTGAAAAGGGTGTTTTGGACTCCATGTACAGGGGTAATCTCTGCTGCTGACAATAAATAAATACATTTTGTAGTGGTGAGGAAAATGAAGTTTATCTTTCCCAAGCGGCTTTCGTGGCAAATGTTGCAATTGTATCTGAAATGCCAGGCAGGAATTACAGTCTCCAAATAAAGGCCAATCCAGTGGCTTTGATTTCTCTCCAGTTCAGGGAGTCTCCTGTGATTGTATCTTCCCTGTGTCAAGGACAGAGGTTGATGTTTCCTTTGCAGAGACAAGAAAACAACAACAAAAAAAATCCTAAAATCAGCCCAAAATCCTGAGCAGGAGTTCAGAGAACTGCTGCTCTGATTTAGCTCTGGTGCATTTGCAAATGCATTTCAATTGTGCTCCTGAGCTCGGCTGATTGCTGGGAAAGCAGAGTTTGTGCCAGTGAAGAGTTTGTGGTACAGTGGAGACCTGAGAGAGGAGCAGACAAACCAGAAAAATGCCTTTAAAGATGTTTCTCTATTTGTGTGTGTTTCATACAGCACAGATGGAGCCATCAAAACCCCAACATTTGGAAATCCCTGGTGGAGGAAGCTGTGAGTGCCTCGGGACTGAGCAGGGCCAGTCTGGAGCAGCAGCCACTGAAGGGATCCCTCCGGCAGCGAGGGGTCCCAGTCAGGAGCAGGGTGGGAGCTGCGGGATTGGCAGCAGGGAAATTGGGAGATTCCCATCAGCCAAGGGCAGGGCAGCAGAGGTGGGGAAAGCTGCTCCAGGCCTTTGGCTCAGGGCGCTGCAATCTGCTCCATTGTCTTACAAATTCATTTCCCCTTCACTTCACAGCTTTGTATCTCTTTTTTTTTTTTTTTTTGTACTTTCAAATCACGCTCGCTCTTATTTTTAAGGCAATTAAAACACAGAAACGAGGCCCAAGGAAACACCCACTGCATTCCTGGGATGATCCGTCTGTGCTCCCTGCATTCCACCCCAGGTGCAGAGGTGGGAGGCAGCCGGGTGCCAACACCACCACGCTTCATTCCCACCGGGAAAAAACCATGGGCAAAGCGGGATGATCCAATCCAAGCGCTTCCAATGAACACAAGGGCTGGAAAGAAGTCCCGCAGGGCCTTTTTCCAAGTGCTGCTTCAACAGAGAGTGCACAAAACGCCTTCCACTCACCAGCACAAACCTACCTTGGAAAAAAAAAAAAAGCCAATTAACATTGCAGAGTCTCCGCACCCAGATTCCTGCCGGTTGGCATTTCTATCCCTTGGATGCTGCCTGTCTTTGCCGCTGGATTCCTGAGGCTTAACACCTTAATTCCTGAAATGAGCCCCAGTCCTAATTCCCGATTTTAGGAAAACAACATTCCTGCCATTGAATGAAAACATTTGTACACAGTTCATAAACCATCTTCCTGAGGGGAGGGGGCTGGGACAGGGGAGCTGGGAGCGCATAGAAGTGCATTGTCCATGGGAGCCCGCGCCGCCGGCTCGGGGATCCAGCTGCTGCTTGGGAAGTGCCCTGCTCAAATATTCCAAAATCCCCCACTGGCCATGGCCATGGCCGTGCACACATCCCAAAAACACGGGTGGAGAAGTTTCTGGATCAGGCCTTGGATTTCTCTCCATCAGTGACAGGCCCAGAGTGAAATTCCGGTGTCCTTACGGCGGGGTGGGACAATGGGTCCTGGTTTGCTGGGATACCACCAGATCCAGGGTCTTCCATGACTCATTTGGGAAGGGGAGGAGGAGTAATGTTGGCACAAACTGGGATCACAGAATCATGGAATCATGGTTTGGATTGGACTGGATTGGGGTGGATTGGGGTGGATTGGGGTGGATTGGAGTGGATTGGATTGGAGTGGATTGGGGTGGATTGGATTGGATTGGATTGGATTGGATTGGATTGGGGTGGATTGGATTGGGGTGGATTGGATTGGGGTGGATTGGATTGGATTGGATTGGGTTGGGTTGGATTGGATTGGATTGGGGTGGATTGGGGTGGATTGGGTTGGATTGGATTGGGGTGGATTGGATTGGATTGGATTGGATTGGATTGGATTGGGGTGGGTTGGATGGGATTGGATTGGATTGGATTGGATTGGATTGGATTGGATTGGATTGGATTGGAAGGGACCTTAAAGCCCATCCAGTTCCACAGGGACACTTTCCACTTTCCCAGTTTGCTTCAACGTGGCCTTGGACCCTTCCAGGGACAGCTTCTCTGGGAACCTGTGCCAGGGCCTCCCTACCCTCACAGGGAAGAATTCCTTCCCAATATCCAACCTAAACCCACCCTCTTTTACTTTAGAAATCAAAATTCTTAAAATCCCTAAAATTCTCTGGGAAGCTCCAACCTGTGCTGCCCTTCCTGCAGGATTTGCCCCATTTTCAGATTTACTCAAGCAGAAGCTCTTGGGGGGAATCTTTAAGCCTGTATTCCATAGGAGCTTGGCCTTGGAGGGTCAGGAGGGTTCCTCCTGACTTTTCTGTGTCCTAGGAAGAAGATGCAGGTAGGAAGTAGGAGCAATAACATTCCTAGTCCAGCTCCAGGTTGAGCTCTCCTTCCACGCTGGAGCTGAGCATGTCACACTTTGTTTCTCCTGCCTGGAAGCTCCATATTCCACTCCCCTTCCTGCCAGGAATCTCATCCCAGTGTTCTGGGACCTCTGTTCCCATGGGCCCTGGAAGAACTGACAGAGAGCCTGACAAAAATCAAGCAGAGGAGACCAAGAGATCTCCAGCAGGTTCCAAAATATGGATATTTTTCCTAGCACACATTGCCTGTCAAATTGCAGGATCCAGTCAATATAGTGGAATTACAGTCTTGGGGAAAAAAAATAAAAATAAAAAAAGAGGAGAGAGAGGGAAAAATTTGATTCCGAATTGGAGGGATTAATGGTCAAAAGAATGTTCTTCTGGGAGTAATCTAAGTGTTATATTTACATTTGGCTTGGAATTATTTGCAGTGAGGAATTTCAAATGCAAATATTTTAAAAGCGTAACATGTAGAGAGAGACACTGTGGGCACTTCTGTTTTCTCCGAAAAAAAAAATTTAAAAAAAAAAAAAGAAGATGAAGAAAAAAACTGTTTTCTTGACTATTTTTTATTGGAATCTTAATGAGACCATAATTACAGCAGGGAAAAAAGGAAAAACTGTAGCTCTTAAAGGTTTGCTGTGAGTGTACGTACGGGCCTTGGATTGCAAAGAGAAAAAAAAAAAAAACCTCCATCTTTTTAAAAACTATTTATTTTCCAAAGTGGTGCATGGGAGGGGAAAAAAATGACTGAGCTAAGTAAGTCTTGTCCATTTATGTGCTTAGTCTGTATTTTCTTTTTCTAAAAAAATATCTAGGAATAAATGTTGAGAGTGGGCCCGTTGTGTTTGCCTTGGCTCCCGCCTTTATCTTGTTCCATTGTGTGACCCTTCCAAGGGGGGGGAGGAACTGCAGAGTTTTCTGGGTTCCTTCTGCATCCACAGGGAAGGGAGCATGTGGTGCCTTCAGGAATTCCCTGTGTTTCATGGAATCATGGAATGGGGTGGGTTGGAGATTAAAGCTCATTTCGTCCCACACCTTCCGCTATCCCAGATTGCTCCAAGCCCCATCCAGCCTGGCCTCGGACGTTTCCAGGGATGGGGATTCCACAGACTCTCTGGGAATCTGTGCCAGGGCCTCCCCACCCTCACAGGGAAGAGTTTATTCCCAAAATCTACTCCAAGAAGGCCCCACCTGAGCCCAGCATCCGGAAGCACCACAGGCACAAATGTTCTGTTCCATGGGGATCCTTTGGGGTTCCCTCCACTCTCCCTGTTCCTCCCTGAGCTGAGGGGTTCCCTTTCCTTCTTTAAATCACTTTTAACCAGCAGGGTTTGATGTCTGCACTTCTTCCACAGGACAGCTCAAGATCTCTTTTCATATCTCTTTTCATTTTGCCTCTTTTTATTCACTTTTCTTAATCCTTCATTCATTTTCTTTGCCTTTAATTTTGCTCACGTTTTTCTCCCATCTTTCTTTCATGTCCTTTCACCTCCATTTCTCTTGCTCCCCTCTCACAGATGGAGCAAACTTGTTAAAATAAAGTGCCTTTTCTTTTCCCCAAGGAAGAAAGTGTCCATTTAATACCCCACATGCCCATCAGAGCTGCTGGAGAGGCAGAGCATGACAGGCACATTCTGTGATTCAAACCTTCTGGGTATTGGCAGGAGAATAAATCTTATGTCTGACATAAGAGGGCATCAGGAAAAACCAACCTGAAGCTTTTGGAAAGGATCCACGGAGCTGTCAGTCAGGAGGAGATAAACTTTACATGAAATAGGACCTTCTGAAGTCATTAGCTGCCCACTCCTGCCAGAACTGCTGGAGGAGGGCAACGAGAGGCAGCCAAAGAGAACAGAAAACAAACGTGAATGGCAACATGTCCCTGAAGGAAGCATCCCGTACAGATGTGGGAACGCTTGGGAAAACAGCTCTCCCAAGGCTCAGCACAAATGGGATTGAACCCCAGGAAAACTGTGCTGCCTGGAGGACCCAAAGCCAAGATCAGACCACGTGCAGGCACAGGGATGCAGCTCCAAGCAGAGGGAACTCAGCGAGGAGCCCTTGTTCAAAAATCTGTTCAGCCAGCAAGGGGAAGATCTGTTGGTTAAAGGGTAAGGGAAAAGAAGGGGGGAGGGCTGGAAGGGACGTGGTGACATTGCTGTGGCAGATGGACATTTGGTGTATCTTCAGTAAACTCCTCCCTCCCCCTGCTGTTCTGCTCACAAGAAATGTTCCTTAAACCCTGTCCTTGAAGCTGGAGGGAGCTCAGCTGGCTCCGTGTGCTGGACACCAACAACAGTTTGGATGTGGAATCCGAGGGCCACAGAGCTGTCAGGGAAAGCCTCCATCCCTGTGATCCAGGTGTGAGGGAGCTGATCCTCTTCCCAACAGATGGGATGACATGGAACAACAGGCTGGATCAGAGGAGCAGCTCCTGGAACACTGCAGAGGGCAGGGACAGGCTGGGGACGTTGAATTCACACCAGGGTCATTCCCTTTCTTCTAAACAGCAAGCAGTGGTTAAAAGGTGACACAAAGTGCTCCTTAATCCTCCCAGGATCCTTCCCATCCCACCTGGATCCATTTTCTCCCTGATAACCACTCTGACACAGCCCATAAAGCTGCCCCAGGGCAGCTGTGCTGTGCCAGGCTGTGCCCCAGTGGGCAGCGAGCTCTGTGTGTGCTGACTCACTGATCCCAGCCTGCTTCTCGTTTCCTTTCCCTCCTTCTCCCTCCTCCTGCAAGGAATAACTGTGAAGGAAATCAAGTGGGCTATCTCCACTGGGCTTGGCACAGCCCGAGCTGGGGAGAGGCTGCCAGGGCTGTGGCTGCTCGACAAAGTGGCTCCTGTTAGCCCGGGGGAGCTCCTGCAACAGCCACCCGGGCTGTGCCTCTTGTCCTTCCCAAAACAGCAGGATCCAGCATTCCCAGCTCAGGGATCACTGAAACTCAGGGATATTTCTGGAGGAAAATTTTTAAAAAAGCATTTAGGGTGTTGGGAGTGTTAGGAGAGAGTTACTTCTGTGATTCAAGGAGGGGGTTGTGTTGTCTTCGTCCTCGACCAGGGAAGGGAGCAGTGCCACAGAGAAGCAGTCCCGGATTGTGTGTGGGCACAGGGTGAGATTGGCCAGGCAGTTCTCACCTCCAGGCTGGGGATTCACAGAATCCCAGAATTAAAGAGGTAGGAAAAGAGCTTTGAGTCCAGCCTAGCAGCTGGCACCACCTCATTACCCAGAGCGTGGCACTGGCATTGTGGGGCTGGAGGGAGAGCAGGACAGCCCCAGGTCTGTGCTGACAGGCCTGAGAGGAGCAGGGCAGCCTGGCTAAACCCAGCTTTGGCTAAATTACCTCCAACTGCCCTCAAAATGACCCTGAGGGTGGCTCAGTGGGCCAGAGCAGGGAGCTGATAACACCAAGGTTGTGGGTTCCGTCTCCATCCCACAGGGATTTCTCCTGCACCAACACAGCTCCTTGGAATTTCCTCCCAGGACACTCCATGGCCAACCCCTGTGGGACACATCCAGCAAAGGCCCAACTCCTGCTGATGTCACCAACACAACCTTTGACCCACGTTTGGAAGGGATTTGGAATTTTCCAATGGAAGCTGCTGCAAAACTGCAGAACATCCTGTGAGTGAAGAGGCTGAGCAAACCCCTGGCCCTGAAATGAGGGATTCACTGTGGATCAACGCCACAAATACCTGTGATTTCCCCTCCTTTTGCTCTGAACCCCTTTGGCTGGAATTTCCCCACCCCATTGCTGCCCTAATTGGGGAAGAAACTCCAGGAAATGGCAAAGCCACATCCTGGAGCTGCCCCCCTGTCCGATGTCACCAGGGAAGCCCCACGTTCAGTGGTAACGCAGTCCAGCTGTTCCAGAGGCACCTGAGCTCACACAGGTCCTGGCAGGACAACCCCCTGCTAATGCAACCTTCAATTATCTCCAAAATCCAGCTCCAGCAGAGCTGGAAATCCTCTCCAACACAACAAATACCTCGGGTTTGCCCACTCCCTTGGGGGTCCCAAGGGCCTTTGAGGTGTTTCTTGCTTCAATTCACCTTTCTCAGCTGAACTACACAGAGAACAGAGATAAATCCCATCAAATCCAAGGTGGAGCCATGGCAAGGATGGGAATCTGTTGAAGATTCAGCATTTCTAACCTGCTGAGTTGCTGTTGGGTTGGATTTTGCCTCTCCTTTTCCCTGCCCTGCTCTTATCACAGCATTTGCAAGCAAAAATCCCTGGCCAGAGAGCTGTGCTGGGGACAGCTGTGGGCACACCTGTGCCCTGGGAGCTCTTCTCCTCCCTGTTCCCTTTCAACAGGTATTTTATGCCTGTTTTCAACAGCTCCTGCCCTGAATTTGTTGTTGCCCCCAGTAATTTCATTTTTAAGGCTGCCTGACAGGACAGGCTTTTCTTCTGATAGAAACACTCAGGAAAGCTCCTCGTGAAGGGAGAGAAAGGAGAGAATGACAGCAGAGGCTGTCACGGGGTGTCTCCAGCGTGTCCTGTGTGTGTTCATGGAGGAGAAGAACCCAGACAAGGAGCTGCTGGAGCTGATGCCCAGCATCGTTCCCTGGTTTGCTGTGCTGGGAAGGTCCGTTCTGACTGCCCCGGTAATTCCAGCTGCTCACCCAAAACCAAACAGCACCAGCAGGAAACGAAGGCAGAAATGCTGAAAATTTAAATCAGCTTTAATGATGGCTCATGTTTTAGCAGAAGGTAAAATTTCCAGGAAAACTCTGGGAGCGGTGCCATTCCCAACCCCAATCCCTCTTTAAGGAATGAGACACACAAATATTCCCTTTCTGTCTCTGAGCCTTTCCATGTGATTGCATTTGCTGCATCTCTTCCCACTGAAAACTGATGTCTGTCTGTGAGGATGCCCCAATGATCCCACATGGAAGGAGGATGATGATGGATTGTTGGATTGATCCCCAGGGATCTGAGGAAGAGGAGCAAAGGAGGGCCCTGCTTTGCTCTGCTCAGGTTGGGTTTGCTCTGTGATCCTCCAAAAAAGCCCTCATGGTGTAATATCTCCCCAAGCCATAATATCTTTCTAATAATTCCATTTATTGCCCTGTTTGTTTTCATTTATGGTTTAACAGACCAGCTGGCAATTAGGCCCTAATTATGCTGTTATGCAAAGTAGCTGCGTTTATTTTTATAGCACGGGCTGCAGCATGAGCTGTATTTGTTTTTAATTGTGAAATCAGCCATGGCAACACCCCCTAATGATGATCCAAGTGTCACAGCTGGGAATGGCTGGGAATGGCTGGGAATGGCTGGGAACGCTGCTCAGCTGGGCCAAGGAAGGTGCTAAAAAGCTGGAGAGGTGACAGCCCTCAGATTCTCACTCTGCATCCAGACTGCTCAGGATTCCCCCTGGATCCAGCACTGGTCTTGCTGGGATTCCACTCTTCACTTGCCTCCAGTCCTGATTTCCTCCTGAGGGGCAGGAACTGCTCCCTGGAACCAGGGACAGGACCCAGGGAATGCCAGAGCTATGCCAGGGGGATTGGGATGGATTTTAGGGGAAGGTTCTTCCCCCAGAGGGTGCTGGCACTGCCCAGGCTCCGCAGGGAATGGGCACGGCCCCGAGGCCCCCGGAGCTCCAGGACAGCGCTGCCAGGGACAGGATGGGATTTTTGGGGTGCCTGTGCAGGGGCTGGGCTGGATGATCGCTGTGGATCCCTTTCCCACTCAGGATATTCTGTGATTCCAGTCTCTGATATCTTTCCTTTTGCTCTTCCCCACGTTCCTATGATCCAAAGGGGGGTTTTGCCCTTATTTCCAGAAACCAAGGGTGACAGTTCCCTCGGGTGGTGGCTGCTGCCATCCCAGCTCTGGCCAGAAGCACCCTCACCCCCTCTCAGGTGTGAGGACACAGCCTGGGCTCTGTCACCAGGGTTTCAGAGCGAGGGGGTGACCGCTGATGGCTCCAAATGCTCCGATCTGCGCTGGCAGAGGCTGGGCCTGCGAAATGGGAATTGTAAAGGATCACACGATGGAGGGGATTGTAAAGGATCACACGATGGAGGGGATTGTAAAGGATCACACGATGGAGGGGATTGTAAAGGATCACAGGATGGAGGGGCCGCACAGAGCGGGAGGAAGCACAACTGCCTCGCTTTCCAGGGCTGTCCTCCCCAGAACACGGCTTATCTCCCCAGGCAGGACCACAGGGACGTGAGTTCAGCTTTTGGCACAGCCAGGGCCCTCCGGAGGGAGCTCAGAGCGGTTCCTGTGCCTGCAATCTGCTCCTGCACAGCGGGGACGGGGCCTCTCCCTCCCCATCCTCCCTGCTGGAATTGTCCTGTCTTTGGGACAACTCCGTGTCCCAAAGTGGTGGCAGTGGCTGCTGTCAGAGGGAACTCGGTGCTGCACTCACCGGGGATTTTAGGCAGTGGGATTTAAACCCTGGGATTTTAGGCAGTGGGATTTAANTCACGTCTAAAGTGCTCAAAATGCAGCCACTGAGGCCTCTGTTGTCTCTTCCCCAGCCCCATCCAACAGCAGGAGCGATGACTCCAGGCTGGTTATTTTTATCTAATTCATTGGGAAATTGATACACCGAGGTTGTTGTTCCCTCTGTGCGTGCAGAGATACAAACTCAGGGTCCCCCCTCCTCCCCACTGCTCTATCTGGGAACAAAAACCAGCAGGGGAAGAAAAAGGAGCGTCCAGGAGCACAGAATGGAATGAAAACATCCAATTTATGAAAAAGCAAGTAAATATTTTTTTTTTCCAGAAAAGAAATCCAACCCTTTGGTGCTGGTTGCCTGTGCTGGTGCTTTATTTGTGCTTGCTGGTGCAGAAGGAGCCTGTCCATCCGTGCTGGCCCTGCCTGGAGCCGTGTGTGAATGAACACACACGCACACAAAAATGCAGACAGCAAGAAGAAGTCATTCCACAGTCTAGCCTTGTTAAAGAATACAGCCACTTTCCAGCAGCAAACTTCCCCCCTCAGCCTCTCCAGCCAGAGGAATTTCTTTCACCTCCTCAGAAGCTGCTTATTAAAGCTGGGCTGGTGCTGGTTCCCAGGTATTAGAACAGCAGCAAGGCTTAACTAATCTCTGCTTTTACTGCAGTAATTAAACCGTGCACTTGCCAGTAAAAAGGTAACACTTTAAATTAAGGCCCCCTTTCTAAATGCTGTATTAATATTTATGAAATGATTACTGCATGCAGCCACATTCTTGCAGGACTTATTAGAACGTGGGTTATAAAACTCGATTGTAATAAACCCTTAATGGCTCTGCTCTGGTGAGCTGCAAGGTCTGCAACCCTACCAGGGGCGTCTTCTGAAATGGAGAGGAAAATGCTCTTCCCTCCCCTAAACCCCCCAAAAGTTTGTGTCCTTGTGGCTGTTGGTCCTTCTGCTCCACCATGTGCAAGATGAGGTGGGGTTTTGTGGTTGGGGTGTTTCTCCTGCTCTGCAGACCCTTTGGAAAGGTTTGGGATCTCCTCTGAAACCTCTAAATCCCCTCTGCTGTCCCACACACACACCCGGGCTGAGAGCAGATGTTGGTGTTTGGTAATTAAATCATTGATGTTTTGGGAATCAAATCCTGCCCTCAGCATCCAGACCCAGCTGGGTGACAGAACTCCTTCCCTGATGCCACTTTATCCCTCTCTCCAGGGCATTTTGGGATCAGTTTGGAAACCCCACGTGATCTGGAGCTTCCCTGACTTTGGAGCTCTTGTTAGAGGGAGCAGGGTGAGGTCACTGCCCAAAAAATCAGATTCTCATCACCACAGTTGTGCAGAAGATCCAGAGGAGAGCAAAGAATGTTCTGTGGGCAACAGGAAAGGACTTAAAGAGATGATTTTCTTCATCAAGGACCATCTCAGTGCCAAGGCTCTCATTTTTAGGCTGTTTTTTGGTACTCTGAACACCGAACCCTTCAACTCTTTCATCCTGAGCTGTCATTTTAGACTCACAATGTTTAGGAATAAATAATCTTTGGCTATTCCATCCCAAAGCATTTTGCAAGGAGTTGTATCCAAGGTAAGCATTTGCATAAAAACTTTGGGGGGGTTGTAGCTCCTTTTCTGTTTTTTTTCTATAGTTTGAGCATGGTATTGCCACCTCCTGCCTTCCTTTTTACTCCTGGGAGGGCACACGTGAGGTCCCAACCGTGCAAAACCTGAATGTTCATAAAATATTCTGCACCATGAATGGCTCAGTGTAAAGCAGTGGCACTTCTCCTGCAGGAAAATATTCCCATGCTGAAGTGTTTGACAGTTTAAGCATCGGTGATTAACCTCTTCTAATTAAAGCTTGGGTTGGGGTGGGGGAGGAAATCAGCACAGCTTGCAGAGAGCACAAAAACTGGGATAAACTTATGGAGAAAAAAGCCATTTCCATGAAGCAGTGCCTGGAAACAAAAGGCAACCTCCACCCCAACCCATCCTGAAGGGCCCAAATGCAGAGGTTGTGCTCAAACTGACCTCGCCTAAAGCTGGGACTCCTCTCCTAAAGCTGGGACTCCTCTCCTAAAGCTGGGACTCGCTCTCCTAAAGCTGGGACTCACTCGCTCTCCCAAAGCTGGGACTCCTCTCCTAAAGCTGGGACTCCTCTCCTAAAGCTGGGACTCGCTCTCCTAAAGCTGGGACTCCTCTCCTAAAGCTGGGACTCCTCTCCTNCGACTAGAACGAAACTCCTGAAACGTCTCCAGCTGGAGCCAAACTTTGGGAGGGGGTGGAGGGAAGAGGAGTTTATTATTTCAGTAGCTGCAGTGCAAATCCCCTCTGGGTGCTCTGCAAACCACCCTGTGCTCTTTGAACCCAGCCCCCTCATTGACATGGTAATGGGCTTTGTTGAATTCAAAGACGATTACATCAGAAATGCGTGGCCTCTTGTGGCTTTTCCAAGGCTTATAAAGCACACAAATTATATGAAAATATTGGGTTGAAAAATTAGTAAGCCATAGGAGTTTGTGTTGTTTTAGCCACGCTTTACTGCAGGGAAGGAAAACTCTGGCTCCTCCAGACCTTTGCCCAGGCTTTCAAAGCTACTTTCTTTATTATTTTTCTTTTCTGGTGGGCTCACCTCGGATATACAGCCTGGGCTTTTAAAGGACTTTCATATTGGAGCCACTTTTTCAACCAGAAATATGTAAAGAGCAGAGACCAGTTCTCTGAGCTGCTCCAGTTTGGTTTTAACCAGGGAGAAAGTTCTGCCCCATGATTTTTGGTCACATGAGCCATGCAGAGACATCACTGTCCTTACGGATGTGGAATGGGAAAATGTGGTTGGGAATGGTTTTTTAAATTATCTTTAATATCAGGTTCATAGATTTGGCAGCACCACCTCAAGTGCAACACAGGAGATGGGAAAGGCACAGGTCCCTTCCAGCCTCTACAAATTAAAACTCAATCAAAACTCAATCAGAGCTCACCCTCAGTTATAAAATATTTGAATATTCTATGGTAGAAGAGGTATTGAACTGCTGGAAATGCCTTTTTCACTCCCCAGTTCTCCTCCCATTCCTCCTCCAGCACGAGCTCCCCTTTCCAGGACTCTGCCCGTTTGAACAGTCACTGTTCATTAGCTAATTTTCCAAAATGGGCAGGCCAGTGCTGATCAGGGTATTGACACCGTTTATCAGGAGTTAAGAATGAACCACAGCCCAAGCTCTGCTTCCCACGTGAGCAGCAGATTCTCCACCCCAGAGCAGCCAGGGAAGGAGGCCTGTGAGAAGGGAGTTAAATGTACTTGGTCTTGTCTGTTTGGAGCTTTGGGGCAGTTCCAGCTCCTGGATGTGCTGCTCCAGTGGGAAAACCTCAACTGCCCACCCAGAGCAGCTTCTTGGTGCCCCCAGTGAGACGTGGAGATTTTGGAGGATGTGTGGAAGGGGCAGAAGGCTGAAAACACCTCCCGTTCTGCCTGAGAGCAGGAAGGTCACAGCCACCATGCACAGAAATAACAGTGGCATTCCAAAACGTGAAAAAGGATGGCCATGGGATGGTGTTGTGAAGATCCAGGGGATCCCAAAGAGCTTTCTCTGCTGCAGCCTCCCTGGGAAGAGGGTTGGCTTTGGGCTGGAGGCGCTCCCAGGCCTCCTGGAGCAGCTGAGGGAGGGAGGCACAGCTGGAGCAGAGGGCAGGGCAGGAGCTTCCCTTCAGCAGCAGGGGCTGAGATCAGCCCCAGCCCAGCCATGAAGTCACATCCTGTGGCTGAGCTGATGCACTCGTGGCAGGGACCTTTCCCCAAAAGTAGCATTCCCAAAGGGCGCACGGCGGTGCTCGGGGCTCTGCAGAGCAGCTGGAGTCACCAGACACCAAAATCGCTGGGAATTCTGCACTTGAGGGACACAGATGAGCTCCAGGGAGCTCAGCCAGAGCTGCTGGCACAGGGGCTGGCCCACAGCAGCTCCTGAAGGTGCATTTTCCCTTCATCATGTCCCAGTGTGGAGCAGTCAGGAGGACACGGATTTCCTCTTCACACCTGGCTACAAAGCAGTGACCTGCAGGCAGAGCACCTATTTTGGGGATTTTCCCTCTGATATTGGTGGAGAGAGGGATGCTGGAGAGCCCAAGGCCACCACAAAGCCCTCCCAGGCTGTGCTTTTCCCAGCAGACCCAGCCTTAGGAAGGAAGGTGACCAAAACCAAAGAGACAGAAGTTGTGTGGGGTTTTTTGACAGCTCTGAGATCTCTGTTCCAGGCTGGGAACAGCAGGATGGGAAATGCTGAGCTCCTTGCATGGAGCCACCTCAGTCTCCTCCAGGCTGCTCACGGCTGGGTGGTTGTTGAGATAAAATGCAGTGCCAGGAATTGGGAATTAGGAATTAATCAGGAATTAGGAATTAGCTCTTCATATATGGTTTATTTACCAACATTTCGTGTTCCCCCACTCCCACAGAGCCAGCAGGACCTTCCCTGTGCCTGCCTGGAAGGAGCAAGGAGGTAGGAGTGGGATAATCTGGTCTGGCTGCCAGTTTGGGGGTCTGAGACAGGGAATGATTTTTTCCTCCATGGCACTGCTGGGGTGCCCACGCACTCAGCATTAATTACCACATCATTCCAGCAGCTCTTTACATTCTGGCCACTCACAATACTGTTATTATTGTTGTTGATGTTGTTATTATTATTATTTTTATGAGCTCCTGTTTTTCCAGAGCCAATCATTGTAGGATTAGAACACAGCATCTGCCCCCAGGTGTGTGTAGATGCATAAATAAGGAGCTGGGAACCAAATAAAAGAAATACATCAGATTTCTTCTGTCATGGTTTTTTTTTTGGTTGTTTTTTTGTTGGTTTGGGTTTTTTCTGGATTGTTTTTTTGGTCTCTGTCCCCTTCCAGCCTTTCACATTCAGATATAAAAGCCCTGGAAGGAAAAGGCTTGGAGAGAAGCAATGGGAGAAAAGTTTGCAAGGGGCAAAATCAGTGGGACCCTGCAGAACAAACATGTGTAAAGGCTTTGTTTCAAAGTGGATGAATGCAAAAGCCTGTTGGGGATAATTTTTGGGCTTTGCCTATTTTGCAAGCATTGAGGATCAGGAGTAAAGTGAGAAAACAATTCTCTGTAGGAAGCTGTAGCAGACTAAATGGAGCTTGTTGTTGTTGGCAGGGGCCACGATGCTGAGGGCAGCAGCATCGTTACTGAAGCTGGAGGCAGCAGAGGTTTAAATAAATAAGGAGAGATCCCTGAACCGAGATAAAATGGGATCTCACTGTGCTGGGTCCTCCCGTGCTCCGGAGCAGGGAGGGCTGGCAGGGTGTGAGTAAAGGGAGCTGAACGAGGCTGATCAGATGGGCTCGGCAGAAAGCAGGGACTTGTTTCTCCTGGTCGGGCATGGGGAATTAGTCACAGAATTCCCGAGGACTCGGGAGTTTATCTGTTCATCTCCTGCACGGAGGCAGAGCCAGGCATTGCCCCACTGAGGGATGGGGATGGCTCTGCCCGGAGCCCCAGCCCGCAGCCCCTTCTGGCTCCAGGGCAGACCAAAGGCTCAGGGAGAAAAGTCCCTTTTCCGTGGCCCTGCTCGGCAGCAAAGCCCCATAAAAGCTGTGGGATTATTGCTGCTGAGGCCAGCACTAACACAGCACCCGGCCCAAACCTCTCCCGTGCAGCTCGGCCACATCAGGAACAATAAAAACCCCGTTAAATCCTTGCCTGAGCTGGCAAGATGTGCACCGAGTCCAGGAAGGAGCTGGAAAATTCTTCAGACATTCCCCAAATCCTCACCCAGCAGAGGCTGGGGATGCCAAGGGCAGGTGATAAGAGCCTGGCCTGGGCAGGGAATCACAACCTAACCCTGCAAAGAAACATTTTTGCAGAGTCTGTCCAGTGGATGATCCTCCCACTCCCAGAAAAAACTCATGGGGAGGCTGCTCCGGACAAAATTCCCAGGAAAAAGAGACAGCAAAGCAGGAGAGGGCAGGAACAACCTGCTCTGGGGGGGAAACAACAGTGCAACATAGCCAGGCAAAATATCCCGGAGATCCCAATTTTTCCTGTTCTGAAGGCAAATCCTGGCTCATGGTGAAGGATCTGGTTTGTAAGAGGGGAGGTTAAGCAGAAAAAATGGAATTTGCATTCTTATTTAAGACATTTAAAATATTCCTCTCTGTTCTCAGATTGGGGAACTTTTGCTAAATTCCCCTTTCCTGGAGGAAAGTTTTGAGGGGGAAAAAACACCCCAAAAGGGTTAAGAAAAGAATTCTTCTTATCCTGGTTTTCTCCTCCAGCCTTTGACACTGAAAATACATTTTGCAACAGTAAAAGTCGAGATAAAATAGCAGAGAGTGGCAGTTCCCTGGGCCTTTTCTGTTCCCTTCTGGTGGCCCTTTTGTTTTAACTTATGCAGCCAGCATTCAAATAGAACCCAAAATGATATTTTTAGTGACAACTTCTGCTCCAGAACACTTTTCCTGGTGGTTGCCTTCCCCAGGGCTGCCTCTGGGGCTTGATCCAGTCCCACCAGGAGCAGAACCAGGAGCTGCCAGCAGTGCCAGCCTCTCCAGAGCCCACAGATTCCACTCACCCCATCTACACGGCCCATCCAGGCTTACACCAATCCCTATGTTAAACAACCAGGGAAAGGCATCCCAAAACCCTCCTTTTCCTCCAGACCAGCCCAGTTCTGTGTCTGAATTCCAGCAGGAACAGATCCATTCCCAATGCCAAAATAAGGGACCAGTGCTCAGTGTCCTGGGAGCACCGGAGTGGGACAAGGAATTGTCCTCTTTCCCGAGGATTTTTTTCCCAAATAAGCCCTGGGAGTGTTCAAATCAGAGTTTTTGCCATGATCAGGAGCAGTTTGGGCTGCACAGGGTGGGAATGTTGGGGTGTCTGTGCAGGACAGGAGCGGGACTCGACAATCCCTGAGGCCCATCCAGCTCAGGATGTTCCCTGATCCTGCCCCTACAACCAGGGCAAACCCACTGCACACACCTGATTCCTGGGATCAGCACATCCTGGGGCTGTTGGAATGCTGGGATCGAGGCCTCCTGAGCCTGTCTGTAATTCCTCTGGGTAAATAAGAGCAGCACTGGGGCTCTCAGGGCTGGATAAAGCACCTTTGGTTGAGCAGGAAAATGGAACTATTTTTACAGAAGCCAGCGAGGGAGGCTGGAGCCACCGATTTGGGATGATTACAATGAACAAAAAACGTCAAGCCTGGAAGTGTTTATTTTAATTTAGGGGGCACGGCGAGCTGCTGAGGTGGGAAGATATTATTTTTATGGATTTAATCAGATGGCTGGGGTTTGTGGGCATGGCTAATTGGAAGCTGTCTGCCTCTCCTCGAGTTCAGTGTGCCTTCTCTCCCCGTGGCTGGGAGGCAGAAGGAAAGCAATTATTCAGGCTGGGGAAATGGGAATTGGGAGAGGTTTAGGGGTAAAAAGGGAAAAAGGGGGTTTGTTTTGGAGGGAAACTTCAGTGTGTCCTGGATGGAGCCCCCTCAGCTTGGAATCCCTTTCCCTGCCCTGAGCTGAATCAGGATCAGCAAGAACCTGGGGAGAAGCTACTCAGGACTTCCAGGAGGATGCTCAGGAATCACAGCACCTGGAAAAGTGTGTCCTGGGACATTCAGTGATTCCCAGGATGGGGCTTTGCCCTTTGGGGATCCTCCTGAGAGCCAGGTGATGAATCCTGGATCCCCCAGGACACCTCATTTTTCCCACTGGGTGGACATTTATGGTCCAAGACAGAGGAAAAGGCAGCAGCAGCCACCCAAACCACCCATCCAAGCTGCACACTCAGCAAGATATCAATTTTATTGAAATTTGGCCACTCCAGGTAGCCCTGCAGATTTCCCCTGGTGATTTTCACCCCACACACCCAAAAAGAGAAACCAGGACAACATTTTTTTATAAAAAAACCCAACCAAAACCTGCCCGTGGATGAGCTCAGGGGGTTCAGGGGTGTTTCTTTCATGGCTGGGTTTGTTTGTGGCAGAGGGAATTCCAACCAAGCCAGGCAATGAAGAACAGCCCCCAAAATGCAGCTTCTTGCCCGTGCCCCGTGGTGTCACCCCAAAGCCACCAAGCAGGGTGTGAATACCCCCAGGCAGGGGCCAAACGTGTTGGGCTCACACAGGAGCCAGCCCTGAGCTGTTGTTACAATCCAAAAACGCCATCTCCAAATATTTTCAATATCATAATTACACAAAATGAGTGGAAATTTGTCCCCTCTTCCCCCCAGCCCCGAAAAACACGGCCCATTATGAGCTCTGCCAAGTCTGCAGGAACATAAATAACATTGCAGGCTCTTTGTGCAGGAGCTGGGAAGTGGAAAAATGATTGAGGGACAAGTGGGTTTTAAGATCCCCCCGAGGCCTTTAAGTTACCTGTTTATTTCAAGAAGAGCTGCAACTGCCAAAAGGAAAGGGAAGGAGTTCCTGGGGTTGCTATCATGATCTGTTTTCAGGGATTAATTCAAAATAAACGTGGATTGAGGCTCTGCTGAGCTTTTCAGTCGATGTTCGGGCACACTGTGGGTACCTGAGCAGGGTGTGGGGTGCTCCAGAACAGACCCACCTGAATTCAGGGTGTGGGAGTGAGATTTGGGTCACGTCCTGTTCAGCCAGGTGGGATCTGCAGGGCCAGGAGAGACCAGGGGGCTTCCCTTTGGCCTCAGGAGATGCTCAAAATGAGAGTATTTGGTGAGGAGACAAAAGGTGTTCAGAAATCCAGTGGAGAGCCCAGCTGGAAATTCCAGAACCAGGGAACCCCACACGTCAGCACAGCCCTGGATCCCAGGTGGGAGGGGGAATAATCCTCTTTTTTCTGCATTGAACATCTCAGTTGAGAGGGAAATTATCGTAATTGACTTTTTAAATGAAAGGGAAAAGTTGTGAAGTCATCAGGGAAGGGATTTCAGACAGATAAAAGTGAGGAGGG
>JACBWW010000951.1:0-18449 GCA_020086605.1 Lanius collurio | reverse complement strand
AGCAGCCCAGGCTCTGATCTGGTTGGTTGTTTATCCCAGCTCCACCCCGGAATCCCCTTTCCCCCTCTCTGTGACAAAACCAAGGGGACACAAAGCCTCGTTCTCTTACCCCGGCCAATTCTTGCCCAGGTTGGTGCTTTGTCCCCCAGGACAGAGGGAATAAATGACTTAACACCATAACGGGGGTTTGAGCTGTATTTCTCTTCTCTACTTCTTCTTCTGGTGAGTAGCTGTCACCTAGCACTGCTTAAGTGGAGCTGCAGAGTCGAGGAATATTCAGGCTGTTTGTAAATGGTTTAAGATATTCCAAGGCATAAAGAGGCAAGCTCACCACAGAAATTAAGCAGTGGACAAAGCTATTCCGTTACCAGAAATGGCATCCAACGTGGCAACCTTGTCATCAGACCAGAGCACTAAGTGCCACTTTCAGTGGTTCCTTGGACATCTCCAGGGATGGTGACTCCAGCACCTCCCTGGGCAGCCCCTGCCGATGCCTGACCACCATTTCCTTGAAGAAATTCTTCCTGAATCCCCCCCTGCAGCTGGATGAACAATTCTGTGGGTAGCAGCATCAGCTGATCCAATGAAGTTCCTACTTGTACCACTGAGGGAAGAGCCAACCCTTGGGTTTTGTACATCCTGCTGTTCCTGGAGTGGCACAGAGCTCTGAATTCAAGGCTCTTCCATAAATTTGGTGGAATTAGCAATTGCTACCCTGGAAAATCGTAGCATGGCTTGGATTGAAAGGGACCTTCAAGGTCACTTTGTTCCACTCCCCTGCCACGGGCAGGGACATCTTCCTGGTTACTCCAAGGTCCATCCAGCCTGGCCTTGGACACTTCCAGGGATGGGGAATCACAATTTGGCTGTCAGAGCAGATTCCTTATAGAAACATTAATATTACTATTGTGCTTCTCATGACATAATTAAAATATTAATCTGTAAGAGAAGAGGATTTGGGAAAATCTGGTGTCCCGGTGATTCATTTTGTTTCTATTTCTGCTGCATTTTAACATTTGTTGGGCTGTCACCATAATTAAAGGTGAATTCTATCTCAGGCAGGTTTTGCTTAGATGGATATTTTACCATGGAGATCTGTCTTTGTGCATATGCTGTATGATATCTAAATTTGCCTTTATGTTCGCTGCCCTGAACTTACATTTACAGCGAGTGATTTCACAGATTTCCATTCCATATCCCAGGGATTTATTTATAGAGAGTGGAAAGAACATTGGATTTCTTTCTTTACTAATTTGTCACTTTTAATGCTTGTCAGCCAGATTTCACTTTTGAAAACACACAAAAGAGGGAATATGTAAATCCAGTTTATATTTCTGGAGGTTTCCCCATATCAAAAGAATTCAGAATTAAAAGAAAAGAAAAAAAAAAGAAAAGATTAATTAATCTTATTTGGAAAGAACTCAATCTTTCTTCAGTATTTCTTTACACAGGATTCCTGGCTTTCCATCAAAAAACCCTCCTTCCACAACACATTACATTTTTCACCCAGAAGGTCTTCAGATGCTGGAAAAACAAAGTTGTTTTTAGGCTAAATCTCCTAAAAAATAAAAACTGCTCACCTTTAAAATGTGAAAATTCTCTCTTTCCACAATCTTTCAAATCCAGTTTTAAGGCTTTCCTGGTTTTAATTAAAATTTGAAGACTTCTGACAAATACAAACTTTTTGCATGAAAACTTGGATGAACCAAACTGTATTCCCTGAAAATTTATCATTTCTTACAGCAGCCATGGATTTTCTTGGAGTCATGGCTAAGATCCCTTTTCCTCAGTAGTGTGCAAAAGCAAACACGTTTTTTAGGGAGTTTCATCAAGTTGTTACTCCTTGTTTGCAAATAGGGAATATTGTGTGACTTCCTGCAGGGGGTATGAGAACAAAAGGCTCCTCACACTCAATATTTTATCCCACACTCCAGAGTTATTCATCCAGCCCCGAGTGAAAACCCTAAATAGAACAGGCAAAGCCTCTCTTTGCCTTCTTCCTTCCCCTATTTCATGATGATGAACACCAAGCTATGGGCAATGAAAAAACCCCATCCATAGCTGGGATTTTTTCCCCTCAGTAAATAACAAATAGATACAGGCAGGTAAATTTTCATCTCCCCAAAAACACACTTTTGAGCAAGAGTGGTGGATGGAATCTTTGCACAGCCAAATGACAACCAAATTACTCAATTTTGTCACTTGGGGAATGACTCTTGTTGCTCCTTTTACTAATCCAGATTTTACTTTTTTAGCTTTTGCATTGTCTTAAGCAACCAAACCTCTGCAGGCAGACTGAGAGATTTGGGTCTGTTCAGCCTGGAGAAGGAAAGGCTCTGATGAGACCTCAGAGCTCCTTCCAGTGCCTAAAGGGGCTCCAGGAGAGGGACTTTGGATGAGGGATGGAGTGACAGGACAAGAGATAATGGTTGTGAACCGAAAAGGGGTGGGTTTAGATTAAATATCAGAAAGGAATTCTTCCTTGTGAGGGTGGTGAGGCCCTGGCACAGGGCGCCCAGAGAAGCTGTGGCTGCCCCATCCCTGGAAGTGTTCCAGGCCAGGTTGGATGGGGCTTGGAGCAACCTGGGATAGTGGAAGGTGTCCCTGCCCATGGCAGGGGGTGGAATGAGATGATTTTTAAGGTCCCTTCCAACCCAAATCATTCCAAGATTCTGTGATTGCAAAAGACTTCTTGTCCTACAACCACCACAACTGAAAAGCCAACTCACCAAAGGAACAGGGCTGTCAATGAACCATCTCCAGCCTCCTCAGACTGGAATTTTGGTCCTGGGGGTATCCTCCAGCCTGCAGTCAACTTAAATGAGAGCCACTTTTACTGTTCTCTTCCTTGGAAGAACTTTAAAATGGATCAGTTTGCAGAATTTAAGTTTTCTTGTGACATTAGAGGTTGTGCTGAGATTTTTTTGGGTGCTCCCCATAGAGACAAACCTGCTGTGCTCCGGAGCACCATGAAAAGGTTTGCCCAGGCCTTGCACAAAGAAAAGGTTTTTATGGCTGCCATAGTTAATAGCATCTTTCAAAATTAAAAATGGAGTTTAGATTACATTAAAAAAAAAAAAACCAGCATAAAAAAAAAATATGGTGGAAACACTGCTGCAATATTTAACTCCTGCAAACACATTAAAGTGTTGCGTGGGGAAACTGTGACCTCCAAATTATAGAATCATGAAGGTTGGAAAAGACGTCCAAGTCCAGCCTTCCATCCAATACCATCACATCCACTAAACCACACCCACAAATGCCACGTCTGCTCATTTTGTGAACACTTCCAGGGATGTTGACTCCACTCCTTCCCTTGGGAATCTGTTCCAATGCTCAGCCACTTTTTGAGTGAATGTTCATATATTTGTTCTTATTCTCGTATCTCCAGGCCATTTTGCAAAGGAAAATTCTTAATCTTCACATAAACCCACCCAGCACTGAATTTAGGGCACTTCTGGGGAAGGATTCACATCCTTGTGGAACAAGACCAGGAATGGTACTGGAGAGAATCCCCAAATCTTTGAGGATTCCTCCAGTGCTTTTACAACGGGTTTTGACAGATTAGATCATTGAGTGGCTTGGATTGAAAGGAAACTTCGAGATCACCCAGTTCCAATCCCTCTGCCATGGACAGGGACACCTTCCACCAGACCAGGTTGCTCCAAGCCTGGCCTTGGACACTTCCAGGGATGGAGCATCCACAGCTTCTCTGGGCAACCTGTGCCAGGGCCTCACCACCCTCACAGTAATCTCTGATCTAAAACTCTCCTCTTTTATTGCCAAAATGTCTTTCTCAGACTGATGTCTGACTTGACAGAGCCTTCTGCTCATTGAGCTCCATGGTTTTTCTGCAGTCCTGCTCACACGTGGATCCCAAACCTACCCCAAACCTGGTGGGTGTTTTGGAGGCTGTTCCAAAACCTTCTTTGCCTTTTATGCTAAGAAATATTTTCCTTTCCAGCCAACATTCATTTGAGATGAGTTTTTAGCTCTTTGTCCTGGTGCCAGTTTCATCCTGCAGCTAAAATAATTCTTCCTCCTTCCTGCTGCTTGTCTGGAGGCAGAGTCTGCAGACCAGGCCCACTCCTACTCAGCTTCCAGCTCCAGCCAAACTCTTCCAGTCTTTTCTATTAAAAGAAACTCTTCTCCAGCTCTGACAGTCCTTGCAGGTTTTCTTTTCCTGCATGGATTTCACGTTGCACCATCTTGCCTGACTGAAGGGGAGTGGACTGGTTTGTGATATTCCAAATAAACTCCCAGCTTGTGTAAACAGGGAAACTTTGCTCTGACCACAACATTCTCTGCTTTGCAGTGTTGCAGCATCATAATCCCCTTTTCCACATCTTTAATATTCAGAACTGCCCTGTGATTCATTTGTAAAAACAGCTTATTTTTCTTCATATTTTCAACTTGTAAATCCCAGAAATAAGGCAAGGAAGGACAACAAAGAAATAAGGCAAGAGGAGCAGTTTCAGCTGCATGAATTAAGTCAAAGTCTCATAGGCCAACTCCTGATTCCTCTACAAAGCTTGAGTTTTGTTTTGAAGGCAACCTAAAACATGATGGATTTTCCTTGCCCTTCAGAGGTGGTCACTGATTTCCCACTCCAGTTTTTATTCCAAACTTTCCCTGGAATTCTCCATTACTGGAATCTCTCCATCACTGTCTTTCTTACAAGGTGTTTTCCCTCACCTTCCTCACTTCAGTTGGGACTCATGGTCCCTCATCCCACCCCAGGGGTCTTGCACAAGGTTTGTGTCTCATTCCTTTGGCACACTCTGGATGTCACAGGGATGGCAGTGAGATGTGTCCATGGCAGTATCATTTACTGACAGCTTTGATTTGTCAGGCCAGCCCAACAAACAATAAAATTATGCTCTGAAAATGGAGAGAGGAACGATATAAAGGATTAATCCCTGCTACTCACCCAAGTGATGTTCATTCCTGCATCCCTGTTTTGGGATAATTCACCTTATAGAAATATTTCCTTTCTGTGTTTTCATGTGTATATTCACACAATTCTCTCTTTTGGACTGACAAACTCTAAGCATTTCTTAAAACCCCACTTAAAAGGCAAAGAAATGCTGGTGGGAATTGGAGAAGGTTTCAGAGAATCACAGAATGGTTTGAGTTGGGAAGGGACCTTCAATGTCACCTCATTCCAACTCCCTGTCATGGGCAGGGACCCTTCCCACTATCCCAGGCTGCTCCAAGCCCTGTCCAACCTGGCCTTGGACATTTCCAGGGATGGAGCAATCACAACTTTTCTGGGCAACCTGTGCCAGGGCCTCACCACCCTCCCAGGGAAGAATTTCTTCCCAATATCCCACATAACCCTGCCCACTTTCAGCTTAAAGCCATTCTCTCTTGTCCTATCACTCCACCCCATGTTCCAAGTCCCTCTCCAGCTCTCCTGGAGCCCCTTTAGGCACTGGGAGGGGCTCTGAGGTCTCCCTGGAACTTTCTCTTCCCCAGGCTGGACATTCCCAGCTCTCCCAGCCTGGCTCCAGAGCAGAGGAGCTTCAGCCATGGGATCAACTTGGTGTCATCCTCTGGACTCACTCCAGCAGCTCCACATCCATATTCTGGGGACTCCACAGCTGTCACAGGACTCCAGGTGGGTCTCACAGGAGCAGAGTAGAAGGGCAGAATCCCCTCCCTCAACCTGCTGGTGCTTCTTTTGGGGCATCACAGGACACTCTTGCTTTTCTGGGATGCAAATGCTCATTGCCAGCAATGTTGAGTTTCTCAGGGTGGCATTTGCTGAGGATCTCAGGATCATCTCACCCGAGGCCCAAGGTCCCACATCATCCATTTGCACCTGCCAGTCCCCAGCTGCTCCCAGCTCCTTGCTGATGGCACAATTCCAATTAATTCCTGCCACAAGTCATCACCCACCCTCCGACCTCTTGTGCGTGGAGGTCACTGTGCAATGGCCAGGAAAACACATGGAAAAGGAGAAAGGGAAGAGTTTGGTGTGGGTCAGACACCCCAACGAATGCCAGGGCAGTGAGGCAGAGACCTCTTCTCCAGATTTCTTGCTTGGCACCAGGGCACTGGGACAATCTGTCCCCCAACTGCTGACCCCCTGTCTCTGACTCATTTGAATCCTCCCTTTTTAATTACTCAATTTACAAAGATATTTTGATTCCTGTGTGCTTTAGGCTGTTAGGTTATGATTTTTTTTTAATGCCACAAGAGGGAAAAGAAACCTTTAACTCAGAACTGACATATTTTTAATTTTTTTTTTCTTGCACCAAGATAAACAAAACCAGCATTACAGTCTGAGACTAAAGGTTGTTGTTTTGAACTCCCTGCCTCTAGAGCTGAGTCTGGAAGAGATTTTTCTTCCCTCTAGAAAGTTCAATATCTGTGAAAACAAAGGTCTGTTTATGTCTTTTATCAGCTGGTCACAGGAGATATCACTGTGCAGGCACTGCTGCTCCTCTGTGCCACCCCTTGGAAACTCAAACACTTCACAAAACTCAAACTTATCAGCACAAGACCATTTCTTCTGGGTATCATCTCATGTGGGTGGTGCTTTCACTTCTCATTAGCTCAGGATTAGGTGAATAATGAACTGCAGACACCAGCACCTCAGTACCAAGATATTTCAAGCTCATAGACAAGTCAAGCAAGACTTTTTTTAGAAAAAAATGCTAATATAAATATCTAACTTCCACTTCTTGGCTTTTTAGGTGGATATCTGTTATTTTTTTACTGTGTGCTTTAACTCATCAGTGCCTGTTTCCTGTCAAGATACATGAGGATAAATAAGGCCATCACTTCAAAGGAGGAAGGAGGGAAAAAGATACTTTGACCTTCCCAAAATTCTTGGAAAGCCACAGAAATAAAAATTATCCATTCTTCAAGATTTTTCATGATCAGGAAAGCTTTTTCTAGTCTCAGGTTTTTGTGGGTCTTCAGCCATAGAGAATAAACCTTCTGCTGTTAAGCTCAGTCTAAAGGCTTGGACCCTGTATCAGGTTAAAACTGAACCAGAAGAGAAAGGCAAGTCTGGACATCAGCACTGAACTGAAACACAACAATTTTATGTTCTTTTCCAGAAAAGCTGGGGCAAAACACAGAGTTTATTCCTGCTTCCCATCAGTGACACCGTGGGGAGCAAAGAAAGACCAAGGGCAAACCCAAGCAAAGGAGGGAAGGGCTGGGAGGGCAAAGGAAGACACAGCAAAAGTGGAGCTAAGGTGAGAAAAGTCATAGAAAATCATAAAAGTCATGAAGGTCCATGAAATCATAAATTGTGGAATGGTTTGGGTTGGAAGGGATCTGAAACATCATCCAGTTCCAAACCTCTGCCACGGGCACAGACATCTTCCACCATCCCAGGTTGCTCCAAGCCCTGTCCATCCCGGCCTTGGACACTTCCAGGGATGGGATGCCAACAACTTGTCTGGGCCAGGGCCTCACCACCCTCACAGGGAACAATTTCTTGTTAATATCCCGTTTAAATCGAATTTCTTTCAGCTTAAAGCAAATTCCTCCTTGTCCTAAGTTCCCAGGTGCACATCCTACCTGCCAGTAACAAATAAACATTGTTTGTTGACAAATAAAACAGTGACAGGGAAAATCTTACCCCCATTCCCACTTCCCAGCTCTCATTGAAGATTTCTAGGAAATACCCATGATTTTATAATGGAGAGAAGAAGGGAAGTGAGATCTGACTGCTTCTGCCAGCAGGGAGAGGCCTGAAATGGGTCTAAATTTGCATTTAGATTTGCTTTTTTGGCAGCAATGTTTTCTACTGGGTGCCAAGAGACCCCTCTGTGCTTGAGTTATTTCTCAGGGAAGAAGAATCAGCAGCAGCTATTCCATAACCAGAGATACTCTGGGGGAGGGCTGTAAGGATTAGAAGGGGCTGTAAATACGGGGGAAACAAGCCAGGGCTGGGGGATGATTCTGAAGCTGCATCTTCTGCTGGTGCAGGGGGAGGAGGAGGAAAGGTTTGGATGAGTGTAAGGCAGGAAAAGCCTGTGGGAGACTGAACCTGCCCTCAGCATCCTGGCAGCCATGGGACACGATTTAGGACTGGTGCTTTTGCTTCTGGGCAAATCAGAAACGTAGCAGAGAGTCACAGAATCGATTGGGTTGGAAGAGAACTTAGAGATCATCATTTTATATATGAAACCCTAATTGCTTGGTCTTTGCATGTTAAGTACCTCAGTTAATTGTATATTAAAAGGTATGACCTATCAGCCCAGGTACAAAGTTGTTCAGTTAATTTTCTTAATAGCTCATTAAAAGAGTCACACAGTTCTCAGTTAAAGTTCCCTAATTAATAAAAGTTCTAAAGTTGTCCCTTTTTCAGGTTTCAAACAGTATCTAAACTGTAGGAGTTGTGTTTTATAAGCTTTGTCTGTTTTAAAGGTGTTTTAAAAGGTTTGTACTGTAGTTTAATACTTTTACAGAAGGTTTTAGCTTTTAACCTGTTCCTGAGCCTGACTCTTAAACCGAAGTTTCCAACTGCCAAGGGCTAAATTTTAAACCTGACTGTTCCCTGCAACTCAGTTCCATGGAAACCTGGAATTTAATGAGGACCTTTCCCGTTGGAGCTGATGACATCTCTGTCCCAGACAACGAGGAGCCCTTGGAGCACTGAGATGGCCTCACCTTGCTCACCACCCATCAGCCAGGACCTGGGGGTTGGACAGTGGGAGCTCATGGGCAGGACCCAGACATTACAGAGCTCAGAGCACAGGACCAGCCGGGGCCCCTCACCTCGGGTTAGCTGGTGGGGGGGTCTGGTGCTGGCTCTGCAGGCCTGACTTCCTCAAGGAAAGCATTTTAAACTCTGACTTTGGCCTAGCTAAAGTCACCCCAGCACTGTAAGGTGCTCCTGCTTTGAGGTTTTGTGCTGGTTTCAGCCACCAAGCTCTCCTATCACTGCGTTCCCGAGATCCTCTAGAAATCTGAGCCACTGGATCCCAAACGAGTTTTTGTATTTTAATTACTTTTGCTGTTAATTGTTTTTGAATAAAATTCTCTTTAATTTTAATTAAAGATAAAAGACTTGTCTTGTTTCTCACAATCAGGTCCAGCCTCGGACTAAAACACCACCAAGCACTGAGTGACATGTCCAGTTCTTTCTTGAGCTGGGATGGTGATTCCACCACCTCCCTGAGCAGTCCATTCAGATGCTTGACAATCCTTCCCATGAAGAAATTCCTCCTAATGTCCAACTTGAACCTCCTCTGGCCCAGCTTGAGGCCATTTCCTCTTTTCTGTTGCCTGGGAGAAGAGGCTGACTACCCCAGCTGCCCCCTCCCATCACAGACTTGTGGAGAGCCAGAAGGTCCCCCTGGAGCCTCCTTTTCTCCAGGCTGAGCCCCTTTCCCAGCTCCCTCATCCACTCCTGGTGCTCCAGATCCTTCCCCAGCTCTGTTCTCTCCTCTGGACAAACTCCAGCCCCTCAATGTCTTTCTTGAAGTGAGTGGCCCAAAACTGGACACAGAAATCAAGATGTGTCCACAACTTGATTATAAAATAATCCATTGTAATTCTATGACAGTCTTATAAATTAGATACTAAATTGGCAATATTTAGATACTTTATTAGCAATAAATCTATTTTTAATCATCCACATAATCCCTGTGTCCTACTTTGGGCATGGAACCTTCTCCCAACAGCTCTTGGGAGTGAGGCAAAGCTGGAAGGCTTGGTGAGACCAAAGACACTTCCTTCTGACGGTGGGTAAATCTTAAATGAAATATAGGTTGGGTTTTCAGCAGCAAAAAAAGATCAAGGGTGGTTCTGAACTGCTGAAGCGAGGGCAGACAGCTTTGTGTGAAAGTCTTATCTCTGCTTGTTTACTTAGAAATTTCAAAATTAAATCATTCTGGACCAGACTGAGGTGATGATATCAGAAATGCAATCTCAAAAAAATGAGAAGGGTTCCACGAAAGAGCAGAATACCAAGACAAGAAGCCTGGACTCCCACATGGCCCCCTTTGCCTCACCCTCTTTACAATCAGTAGTAGGGCTGTGCCATCCAAGGCAGTGCTGAGTTGCTAACACAGATGGTTTGGGGTGGTTCACCTCACCTGAAACACTTCAAAGATGGTTTAACCTGTTCTGTTTTACTTCTTCACTGGGTCTGACTCAGAGAACAGTCAAATTTGGGCTGTGACATCCAAAGCCTGATGGCCTGTGCTCAAACCAGGCGTGAATGACCTCATTCCTTTCACTCACTGTGGTGGCTCATTCCCAGTTCTTCTGGGAACAACACTTTTGGCTCAGTCCTTTGCACAGGGGTGTGAATCCCTCAGAGATGAATGGTTTATCTCTGACCATTATCAAACCTGGGCTAAAGCAGTGGATTCAGAATGAGTCTGACCTTGGGGCTTCCATCCATGCTGTGAATTCTGCTCCTGGATACTCGGCTTTGCAGTCCACATGTGCTGATCCAATGATCCCTGCCAGAATCCAATGCAATTCATATTTAAGACCATTCTCAGACCACTTGCTGTAGGATCCTTACTCAGCCAGGACAGGTGGGTACCCCACAGTAAGCTGAGTCCAGTCCTAAAGTGCAGAGAAGAGAATCCAAGTTTTCCAGTGCTTTCCTGATGAGCTTTTCCATATTTTTAAAGTGTGTTTCAATAAAAGGCATTGGTTTATTGAAGCCAAAATGCTTCTCATACACATCTTTTGGATAGGAAGGTGCTTAAGGAGATTGTTTGATTAGAATCACAAGATATTCTGAGTTGGAAGGGACCTAAAAGCATCATCAATTACAACTCCTGGCCCTGCACAGGACACCCCAAAAATCACCCACGTGACTGAGGGTGCTGTCCAAACACTTCTTGAACTCTATCAGGATTGGGGCTGTGGCCACTTCCCTGGGGACCCTGTTCCAGTCCCTGACCATCCACTGGGTAAAGGACCAGGTCAACAAGGAAACACCTGAATCAAAAGTCAAAAACCCAGTTACAGAAGATAGAGGAGGTTTTTGGAGGCCCAAAATTCTCCTAATTGTGATGCCAGAGCAGGAGAGCAGAGGAGAGCTGGCAGGACAGAGGGGTGTCCCATGCCAAAGGCAGCCACAAGTTTGGTCTTGCTGGCTTCTCATTTAATCTTAACATCACTGAGTGGTTTGGGTTGGAAGGGACCTTCAAGATCATCTCATTCCAACCCCCTGCCATGAGCAGGGACACCTTCCACTATCCTATGTTGCTCCAAGTCTTTAATTTAAGAAAGAGAGGGAAGATCCTGCTCCTTCTCTCACAGAAAATGAATAAACAAACCAAGCTGGAGTGCAACAAGTTGGCTGAGAATAAGATGAGAGAGTAGAGGTGAAGCTCTTCAAATCTTAGTCCTGAAATGCAAGATCTGCCATTCTTTCCTTGAACCCAAAGCTAATTCCCAGTTGGAGAGCTGGTCTTTATCCTGTGACACCCAAGCTGATGTAGCATATCCATGTCCTTGCCTTGAATGCTATTTCCCATGGTTATTGATGGATTTTCCAAGGCACTGAGGGTTGGGATTTAGGCCTTGCTGTGAATCCTCTGGGCTTACCAAATTAAAAAAAAAAAAAATCAATATTGCTTACATTTGTTTTCAGATCTTATCATCTGTGGGTATTTGGAGACAGCATTTATTGATGACTTAGTGAGCCCAGCAGTGCCTCAGTCAATTCTTATCACTCCATTTCGCTGCAGGCTGCTGCCCCCTCCCTGGCTGCTCTCTTTATATTTTTAGTGTATTATTGCTGTGATGTTTAGGATGCAACAGGCAGCGTTGCTTTTGTGAGGGGAGCAATATCAAGCCTGAAATACTGGTGCGGGTGATAAGTGAATTCCCTCTTCACGCCTGAAAAATCAGGAATGCCCCAATCCGTGAGTGAGGGTTGTTCTGACGATGCAACTCTGGGTGTAATTATAGCTGAAGGCTGGGATCCGTCTCGGCAGCAGCTGCTGACTGGCACTGTCCCTTCCCTCAGAGCTCCTGAGCAGTCGCTCAGCTCATGCATATTCATGAGCAGAGCGTTGGGAGCACTGATAAGAGCTTCAGAGAGATTCATTCAATAAAGTCCAGGCTGCAGATCCAGCAGCCCCAGTGAGTGGGGCTGATCTCCAGTGAAAGAATCACCACGGGGGAGTAGAGGGAGAGTTAAAGGGAAATAACTTGGCACAGAGAACAACAGAGGGAAAGAACGGATTGTTTCATGCCAGGAAGTGAATCCCAGAGCAAGGCAGAGAGGAAATGGCAGTTCTGCAGTTAAACAGAGCAGCTGATTGCAAATAAAAAGGAGCTCAAGGTTTCAAAGGCACGAAAAAGCAAAAGAGAGGGAGGTTGGCTCAGTTCAAGGAGCAAACTCACATGGGAAGAAAGGGGTACTGGCTTTAGGCTGGAGGAGGGTAGGGTTAGATGGGATATTGGGAAGAAATTCCTCCCTGTGAGGGTGGGGAGGCCCTGGCAGAGGTTGCCTGGAGAAGCTGTGGCTGCCCCATCCCTGGAAGTGTTCAAGGCCAGGTTGGATGGGGCTTGGAGCAACCTGGGATAGTGGAAGGGGTTGGAACTGGATGATCTTTCAGGTCCCTTCCAACCCAAACCATTCCAGGATTATATGACACAAGCTGGCCAGAAATGTCCATACCTTCACTTCCTGTGGAGGAACAGTTGTGCTCACACTGTGGTACCTGGCCATGCCTGTTGTTGGTACAGCCTTGGCACAAAGACTGGTCCAGGGATGCTCTTTATGCTGGCAACCTGCAGCTGAAACCCCACAGACAGATCCACTCCTCTGAGTCAGAGCAAAGACCCAGGGCAGAGCCATCAAAAAGTTCTTTATCATACAAAACTGAGGGGGAACAGCCACCCACTCCTAATGAACCTGGGTTCTGGGCAGCAGTGAGTAGTGAGTCCTGTTTGTTATCCATGAGTAAGACCCTTCCATCCACAAACACGATATCTGCTATGGATAAAAACCTTTGGAGTGAGAGTTTGGTGGTGCCCACCTGCCCTGGAGAAGTCTTGCAAAGCCCTGATGAACTTGCTCAAAGCAGGCTCTAAACCACGCCCATGTATAAATTTAAGGAGTATAAAGGTATGAGAGAGTGACCAAAGGAGGGCCAGGAAGGTGGTGAGGGGTCTAGAGAGGAAGCCATGGGAGGAGCTGTTGAGGTCACTTGGTTTGTTCAGCTGAGGAAGAGGAGGCTGACCTGAGGCCTCATTGGGGTCTGCAGCTTCCTCACGGGGCAAAGAGGAGGGACAGGCACTGACCTTTTCTCCCTGGCGACCTTACAGATCCTCTGGGAACGGCCTGAAGTTATGTCAGGAGGGGTTTAGGTTGTATATTAGGAAAAAGTTCTTCATCCAGAGGGTCTTTGGTCACTGGAACAGGTTCCCCATGAAGTGGTCACAGCACTAAGCCTGACAGAGCTCAAAAAGCATTTGGACAACACTGAGACACAGGGTGGGATTCTTGGGGCTGTCCAGTGCATGGCCAGGAGTTGGCCTTGATGGTCCTTGTGGGTCCCTCCCAGCTCAGGATATTCTATAATTCTATAATTTTCTGTGCAGGTCACCTTGCATCTTCTCCCAAGCTTTCCATGAAGGCTGCTTTGGTGATAAACAGTGGGAATGCAAACTGGAGCAGGCACAGGACTGAGAAGTCAGTTGAGCACCCAGAGAAGCCAAAACACAGCTGGCACCCAGCAGCAGCTCCCTTTATTGCTGTAGATATTGAAATAAAAAGGGCAGGACTGATGGTCCTTTTTAAGCCTTTATTAAAAGTGATCAGCTCGGGTGGGGGCTCCGGCCAGCTTCGTTGCCCCCAGCTTCGACTTGGAGGAGGAGGAACTTCGGCTCTATCACTCCCTGTGATAGAGCCGGGCCTTCAAGTGTTCCTCACGAGGCGTGGCTGTATACCAAAGGGTATACGAAGGCGATGGTGGTAATTCGCTGTCCTCAGGGCAGTGGCTTCAATAGACTTTTTTGTTACGGTGACTTCTTGGAGAACTCAAAAGCTGGCCAGGTAGTAATTGCCTATAGAGTAGCCTGGTTCATTTTTCTTAAAAGTTTGTTGGCTCGTTTTAAATTATTATTTTTAGGGGTTTTTTACTCCCAGGGGTCTTTTCAGCTCTAGTTTGCATATTCAGCCCCTTTTCTTCTCTTTTTTTTTTTCTTCTGTCTTTTCCTTATCTACTACTCTCCAGGCAGGCCAGCTTCGAAAGGGGTAAGGAGGGGAGGGTCGTAAATTCTTGCATTGGACTGCAAGGTCTGATAAGCTGGTTTCTTCACAACGACGTGAGCGCCTCTTTCCCAAACTACAAGAGAGATCCCAACCCACAAAGCCACAACAAAGCACAAAATCACATCCAAACAAAGCTACAATGCAGTACAAAATAAATGGATAATTGTTAAATTGATAATCTGGTCCCTTATTTATAACAGATATTATTACAGATTTTACAGCAGCATTTAGCTCTGGCTGGGCTCTGTTGTGCCTCTGTACCCATGGAATGAGATTCCTCAAATGGAGCCATCTATGGCAGCCACCCCGAGCTCCCTTTGCAATCAACAGACACTTCCAGAAGGGTAATTCCTCTCACCCTAAAGCACCCAGCTAAATGCTGCGAGATGAATCATGTTTGGAAATGCCTGAGTTCCCCCCTGTTAAGGGCTCCCGCTGAGCAAGAGGGTCCTGCAACACATTTGTTTACACGGATTAGGGCTGACTCACAAATTCATCATTCACAGGTGCTCAACTTGGGGATGACAGCGTTTGTGCTTGGTCACTATTTTTCTCCCCATTCCCAAGTAGTTAAACTCATCCAAGGCTGCCTCTTTTCTTCCCAAGAGATATTTTACAGTCAGACAACTCAATCTGCAAACATGAAAAAAGGATGCTCTGTATCTCCGGTAGGCACTTGGTGCAGACCCACGAGGGGATTTCAGCTCTGTCCACCCCTGAAGACAAAAATTATCATTTCCTAGAGTCCATCTCACTGTGTTAGCACTAAAAAAATAAAAGCAAATAGTGCAAATGTGGGTAGCCTCACATGCCTAAAAAGCTGCGAGATCCTGACATGCTGGTGAGTCATCGATGCAGCTGGAGGCAGGAGAATATCTTGGAGGTCAGGAATTTAAGCACAGCGTCCTTCAAAGCAAAGACACAGAAACAGCTCTGAGCACTGGCTTCCCAGCAGGAAAATCAGGAATAATCAGTAAAATTCCGGGCCTGGGCAGGATGAGTGGGAAAGAGAGTTGCAAAATGCCTGCTAGAGATTTAAACAGGGGTTTGGTGTGGGCTGTGAGTGCTGCTGACACCTGGGCAGCTCCCCGGCCTTGCTGGAGGGGTTGAGGAACCCTTTAATTGCATTTAAGGGGCTCATTTTAATGAGAAGTAGCAGCGCTAATTGCTTGGGTTGTTCCTACTGATAAAGCCCTTTAAGAGCTGTCATTGGGTCTCTTTTCAGGCTGCAGGGACACTTTTAAATGTCCCCAGACTCATTAACTGCCTAAGAACAAATCCTCTGCCCCAGCCTGTGCTAAAGAAAGGCTATAAACCTTCCAGCTCCTACAGCTGCTGCCCAGAGCCCAACTGCCCAGCAAACAATCCCAAAAGAATCTCAAATAGTGCAAGGAAATTCCAACTTTGTCCAAGGAGCCGGTGGGATGGCATGGCCCCACTGAATTACAGATGAAGAACTTCAGATTTTTTCTATGTCTTCATTGGCTTGGCCTCATTAGCCTGGTTAATTTGGGATCCTTGTCTCTCCAGAGCAGGAGAGGTTTCCTTGGAACTCTCAGTGTGTAAGTTTAAAGAATACAGAATTATCCACAGGATCTCTTAGATGATATAAATATATAATTTCCTCTTTCCTTATCACATTCTAAAAGCATCACAAGGCAGTTTGCCCTCGAGCTTGGCTATAACTGGAAGAAGAAACTCCTCCACAAGCAGCTGTGGGCTCCCTGTCAGAATCACGGGATCATGGAATGGTTTGGAATGGGAGACACCTTTCAAGATCATCTCGTTCCAGCCCCTGCCATGGCCAGGGACACCTTTCACTACCCCAGGTTGCTCCAAGCCCCATCCAACCTGACCTGGAACACTTCCAGGGATGGGGCAGCCACAGCTTCTCTGTGAAACCTGTCCCAGGGCCTCACTGTTCTCACAGTGAAGAATTTCTTCCCAATATCCAATCTAAATTTCCCCTACTTCAGCTAAGGAGGTGCCTTATCACTCCAGGTCCTTGTCCCCAGTCCCTCTCCAGCTCTCCTGGAGCCCCTTTAGGCCCTGGAAGGGGCTCTAAGATCTCCCTGGAACCCTCTCTTCTCCAGGCTGGACATTCCCAGCTCTCCCAGCCTGGCTCCAAAGCAGAGGGGCTCCAGCTCTGGGAGAAACTCCACAGCCTCCTCTGGACTCATCCAGCAGCTCCACATCGTTCTGATGGGGGTCCCAGAACAAGACACAGCGCTCCAGGCACGCTCTCACAAGAGCAGAGTAGACTGGGAGTCAGCTCCTGTTCCTTGCTGCCTCTTTAAAGGATAAACTTTCAGTCTGGAAAGTCCAGAGGAACATCAGAGCCTGGTGCAGCTGTCTCTCAGCACTTTGCTAACCCACAATTGATTAACAATTTGCTTTCATCTTCATTTCAGAGCCTGTGGAAGGAGCTGTGCTGTGCTCAGAGTCTGGGACTCGCTGTTCCAACGGGGAAAAAAAAAAAAGCACTATCCCATCAAAGCTGTCATTCCCTTTGGCAGGCAAACCCATTAGAGATGCACGAGGTGTGCTCTGAAGTCTCTCCCCATTTACTCCTCCATCGTCCGCCTGCTGCAGACTTCTCCAGTGCTCATTCCTAATGAATCCTGCTGTCCCCTGGAAATGACCCGTGTTGGGATGGCTGCGTCTGCCTGGGTTACCTTTGGGAAGGTGTTAATGGGAGGTGGCAGGGCTGCTACGGAGGGGAGTGATTTGCCCAAGCCAGGCCAGGAGACACTTCAGAGACAGAGTCAGAGAAGGGGGGATTTGCTTTATTTGGTGCTGGGTGTGTGGGGGATCGCTCCTCCAAACACACACCCCGGTACCTTCTACAATACAGTACTTATGGGTTGAATTATGAATATTCATTACATTCATTGAGACAGGTGTGGTTATACAAATTATTTCCCGTAAGCCATTAATATCATTAGCATACGGGCCACGGATGCGTTGTGTGTCCTGGTGGTCGCACTGAGGAAGGCTTCTCCTCTTCCTCGGGGGTCTCCGTGATGAAGATCCGCAGTCTTCCTCATAGTGCTCTTTTCACCTTTCTCCCTGGGGCATGCGTAGTCCTTTGAGGAAGGATTCAGCGGTTTCTGAGATGATCTTTGTTCCTTCTATCTTGACAAGATCAGAGCGAATCTTACTTCTAAGGTTTTGTAATTAACATTTGCTGTCTGAATTAACATTTGCTGTCTCCTAATAGTTAACTGTGCTTGCATGATGAAATAAAAAGGGCAGGACTGATGGTCCTTTTTAAGCCTTTATTAAAAGTGATCAGCTCGGGTGGGGGCTCCGGCCAGCTTCGTTGCCCCCAGCTTCGACTTGGAGGAGGAGGAAATTCGGCTCTGCCACTCCCTGTGATAGAGCCGGGCCTTCGAGTGTTCCTCACGGGCTATGGCTGTACACGAAGGTGGATACGAAGGCGATGGTGCTAATTTGCCGTCCTCAGGGCATTGGTTCCAGTAGACTTTTTCGTTAGGGTGACTTCTTGAAGAACTCAAAAGCTGGCCAGGTAGTAGTTGCCTATAGAGCAACCTGGTTCATTTTTCTTAAAAGTTTGTTGGCTCGTTTTAAATTATTATTTTCTAGGGATTTTTTTACTCCCAAGGGTCTTTTCAGCTCTAGTTTGCATATTCAGCCCCTTTTCTTCTCTTTTTTTTTTCTTTCTGTCTTTTTCCTTATCTACTACTCTCCAGGCAGGCCAGCTTCGAAAGGGGTAAGGAGGGGGTTGTAAATTCCTGCATTGGAATGCAAGGCCTGATAAGAGGCCGGTTTCTTCACAACTAAGTGGGGTTTTTTTCTTAAACTGCAAGAGAAATTTTAACTTATAAAGCTACAACAAAGTACAAAATTACATTTAAACAAAGCTACAATGTAGTACAAAATAAATGAATAATTGTTAAATTGATAATCTGGTCCCTTATTTACAACACATGAGTTACCCACTGACTACCCTTTACTCAGGAGCAGCTCTGGGGAAGAGCCGCGATTCCGTTGAGCACAGCCGGGATGCCCCGGGCTGACAGAGATCACACAATGCAACTAAAAACAAAGCTCTGGGTGCTGGGCTCTGCAGGGCTTGGTCTGGGGACCATCCAGGAGAGGCTCCTTCACATCTGTACTAGTTTTAAAGCAAACTAGTGAGGGACTTCAAGTCAGAAATACAATTTATTAAGAAAGAAATAAAATAAATGTAATAGTACAAAAAAAAAAA
>JACBWW010000950.1:0-18501 GCA_020086605.1 Lanius collurio | reverse complement strand
ACTGCAAAACTTCTGCCATAATTTATAATGCTGAAAGAATAATGCAAAAAAACTCTGTACTCTACATGTTTTTTGGTACTAGATGGGGATGACTTAGTAATATAGAACATTTTCAAACATTATCTAAATTTGGTTGGAATTGAAAGACATGCAAAAATTTTAAGAAATTTAAACCTTCTACAACTAGGTGTTATGGGAGATTTCTGTGTTACTAATAGTGCTGGAGAACTTGATACACACCAGAATACATCTGAGCCCATGTTTGATGTGCAGAGAAAGATATTTCAAAACTGACAAATTTCCAGATGTCTTATACAGATGTTCAGTGTGCAGAAGGTATGTGGGAGTGAAGCACCAGCCAGTCACAGGAGTTTAAAGACTGGATTTAAGAGCTTTTTTAATAATTTCAAGACGGTTGCATTCTTCCTTCTTCTACAACAAATACACCCTTTTTATTTGTTAATTTAGAAGAAAATTAACTTTGGCACTAAAGCACGAGGAAGACAGTTTACTAAGTTCAGTCCAAAAAAAAAAAATAAACAAATAAAATAAACAGAAATGAGATAGGCACATAAATGGAAAATAGGAGATGAGATTAGAGAGTTCTGTATATAGAATAGTCACCAATGTAGACACTAACACACCTAATACATTGTGTTTTTCCTTTGTGTTTACACAGATCAATTCCTGTCCCACCCTCTTATTTTTAATGTTTCTGAGATTATCCTTCCTACAGCTGCAGAAAGAGAAAGGAATGAACGATCAAAAGAACTAAACTAAGCAAAAATTGCATACATATTAGCGTTTTTAGGCTCACAGCTGAAAACCAAGTGGTGGAAATGATCCAGCCCTGATGACTTGTGCTGTGTTTCTTCTGCTGAGCCTGTTTACTAGTGCAAAATGAAGCAGTGTAGCTGCTACGATTAACAGCTAACTCTGGTAAGTGTGAAGTTTTCCCATAGCTTTCCCAAGAACTCTTTAGAGGTCAAATGCCACAGTAAAGGGCACCATATTGTGGGTTTTAGTCAGAAACTTACAGATTCTGTTTTCAGTAAGTTTAATAAAAGGAGTGATTCCTGCAATCTCCTGCTGAAACAAAGAGAAGGACATTCCCCCCATCCCACTCCCCTCACCAATTTGTATCTCTAGAAAGTAGGCCATTACATAAACATAATTTATTGCTTAAAATCTCTGGGACTTGTTGTGAAATTACACAGAACAAGCTGTACACAAGAACAATTCATGAGAGTTCTGTGCCTCAGATCTCCTCTTTTGCCTTCTTCCTGTGCCTACAGGAAGTGTCTCTGCTGCAAGACTTTCATTTCTACATCAGGGTATGGGTGAAGTTAAAGCCTCTAGTACGAGCACAGAGTCTGACTGACTTCAGCAAGAGCATTCACTAGGGTGGTGAGAATGGGCCTCAAATGGACAACTGTCTAAGCTTAAGTAGTAGTCGTCACAGGAATTTTTTGCCACTGACTGAGCTACTCTAATTTAACACACTTCTCATTTGGAAGCCTTCAGCACAGCTCTAGTAATTTTATTTTATTATTAATCATTTCTCAAATACTTTTTTACACACACAGAACACGAGATCTCAATTTCATCTTTATATCCCCCACTCTTTTACATACCTAATGCTTTGCTCTTGTAAGATCTCTGTCTGCCCTCACTTGCAAGGACTTAAGCAAGAAAGTGATTGAAATAAATCTCATCTCTCTATTCTTGGTTTAAAGTGGAAAGTTACATGTCATCAGTGTCCTCCATACCTATCATCCATATTTAGGAGCTGCAGGACAGCCATCCTTCCTGAAAGGAACTAAGAGCTTATACCCACCAGGTAACAAAAAGGCAAAACACCGTCTTAGTATGACTAAATATAACTAAGTATGACTTACAGTGACTAAGAATCTTAGTATCACTAAATTTATCTGAAAAACTCCCTTAGAATTTTCAGAAAAATACATTATGAGAGTGCCAGTTGCCACAGTCCACATCTGAGGAAAAAAAATCCACTATGTCTGCTTTGATTCCTGCTGATTGAGAGGAACATTTCTCACAGAGACTGCAGAGTGCTGCCTGCTGGTTTTGGGTCACATACTGAAGGGGTTATTTACACCTGGATCAGCATTCATGTGAATTAATCTCTTTCAGGCTGGTCCTTTTCCAAACCAGTTGCTTTTAAAGGTTATCTTTCCATATTAAAGACATTGAAAATTTAATGGCCTTCTGGTAAACTGTTTCTCCATGTTTGTGCATAAGACTCGCCAAAAAGTATGTTTCAAAAAAAATAAAAAAAAAAAAAAAAGGCAGAAAAGCATGTATCTGGACAAACTGAGCAGCAGCTGTACTGAGTTTACAAAAACAATTCTCACATACATTAAAAAAAAAGATATTGAAAAATACAGATTCGCTTGTCTCATGATATTAAAATTGATTTAGAATACAAAGAACTAAGATAATTGAAGTATCTGAGCAAATTCAAACCTGAAGAATCCATTCATCCAAACAGATGAGCTCTGAGTTAGCATGACCTCTTCTCCCCTGCCCTCCCCAGTTCCTTTCATTAGTAAGATCTTTAGCAACTAAATTCAATCATATTTTCTTGACCTCCAGCACAGATTAATCTCAGACACACAGTAAGGCCTATCTTAAAACTCTTGAAAGACTAAAAAGAAAATTATGCATCTGATTGCTTAACCTTCACTGCAAGTTAAATGTGACTATTTTAACAATTAGTGTGATTATTTCTATTTAACAACAGAGTGAAGCAAACATTTTAAAAGTCTTTTATTGTAACATGGTAAAACTTGTGTTGTAGGTGAGGACAGTCATATGCAACAACTCTTAAAAGAGCATTAGAAAGGCATGAGAATTAAATGGCAGTGGAGATAACAGCCTCGTACATTGACATACACCCAGAGCTGTGATTTCCTTTCATTTAGAACACGGAGGAAAAGGGAAGGACACAGTTAATTGGCCAATTAACAGTGATACACTACATAGAAAAGGGGAGTCATGGCTAGTGACTTTGGATAAAAAGGCAAAATTATTATTTTAGTATACTAGCTACTTCAGTGAACAGAAAAAACATTACTTGTATGGCCATTCAAGTAGGAGAGTAGAAGGATGCAATATGCCAATATCTTTACATGGGAGAAGTCCACCGTTTTTTTTTTTTAACAGGATTTTAGTGATTCCATATCTTTTAAAGTGACTGCAGCAGCAGAAACCAGACTTCATTGTGGAAGAAAATCAAGAAAACAGGTCCCAGTTTGTCTCCTTGAGGCACATTCTTAGGCTGAATTTCAGCATGTGGTCTCTTTACCATGGCTCATGAAGCTGTCTTGTCGTGAGTGCCTGTGTTTTCAGCTGCAGGCCACAACAACTATACAGCAATTTGCTTCAGCTTTAACCTCTTAATGTGGTCTGAACCCACAGAGAGACTGGGACACATCCTACTGTACCTGTAAACACAGATTGGCTGGAGGCTAACACTACTCAGATGCCTAACATCTGTTATGGAGGCACAAATGACAGGATCAGCTCTCTGACTTGAAGCATTGGAGAGCCAGATATGCAGTGTATGTAGACAGGCATTTTGAGCTCCAGTGCTGTGTTATAGTGTCAGCAGGACAGGTTTTTCTAGAGGGCCACACCAACATTTGTGGGTTTGGTTAAGCCATTTATGTCATAGTGCTGATTTTCTTTGTGCCTGTGATCCCTAAAGTATGACAATAAATGGAAATCTCTGTCAACCACAGATCTGCTTTCATAGGCATGAGGTGTTCCCTTTTTTTGTGCCAGAAGACACTCTTGCCCCCTCTCCTCACCTCTTCTGGAAAAAGGAGAGGGATCTCTGGTAATACACTGTTTTGATGAGCAGGTTAAACTGTGTGTGGAGGTTACAAGAAATATTGGATCTAAGAAATGTTAGAGCATTTGTTCCTTCCTAGGACCAAAATGTTTCTTCCTAAGTAAGGGGGATCCACAAATTTTTCCTAAGCAGAGGTGCGTGGAAAAGAAACAATGAGTCAGATCATTAAAAAAGAAATAGAATTGTTGCTAGCAAACAGAATAATGATGCAGGAAATATACATCAGTGAAAATGTAAATATGTCTCCCTATTACTTCCAATCAGCAGCAAATAGTCAGTACTCAGAAGAAAGAAATAGAAGCAGAAAAGGAGGTACATTAATGATATACCATCCTAACAAGTCCAGGAGCAGGAAGCCTGCACAATCTAAGTTTGACAGAAGTAAACAACGTGACGTATTTGACAAAAAGGTCATTAGCTACTGGACACGTTTTAGAACTTGGCCTACAGGATACTGTGATTATAATGAACTCATTCCATATACATTTTTTTTTAGTAAGAGATTCCTGAGAGTACCCAGACTTTACAGAAAGATGCCTGACTACTATTTCATCAACTGTTTGCTATTCCCCAGTTCATCTTCTTGTACAAAGATTGGGCTGTAAAGAACAAAGAAGGGAGGGAAGAGGAGGGCAGGGAGAGCCCTCCCAGACTTTTGCCTTCTCATTTCCAGTTCTGAGTATATAAAATTGCAGCAAGGCAGAACCAAGATGCCCTTACTTATAGGTGCCTTAAAGCTTTGCCTCCCCCAAGGAGAAAATTATAAAGTCAGGATCTGAAAGTGTGTTTGTCTGTTGTGACTTTTTTGCTCGGCCCTGTTGCCTCTACCAAGGTGATGCTCTACTGCTCCAGAGTTCTTAGCTGGTGGGTCACAGAATGACATAATAGTTTAGGTTGGAAGGGACCTTTAAAAGCCATCTAGTCCAAGGCCCCTGCAATTAGAAGGAACAACCTCAAGTAGATCAGGTTTTTCAGAGCCTCATTCAACCTGATCTTGAGAGTTTCCTGGGATATGGCACTTACCACCTCTCTAGGCAACCTGTGCCAGCGTATCACCACCCTCATTGAAAAAACTTCTTCCTTCACTGCTCCCGTTCAACCCTCTTTTAAGTTAAAAACCATTTCCCCCATTGCAAGAGGCCCTGCTAAAACATTTGTTGCCATCTTTCTTAAATGCCCCCTAAAAATACTGGAAGGCCTCAATAAGGTCTGTCTGGCACTCTTTTTTTCTGGAGGCTGAGCCATCCCAATTCCCTCAGCTTTTCCTCATAGAAGAGGTGCTCCATTCTTCCAATCATCTTTGTGGCCCTCTTCTGGACCTGCTCCAACAGGATGAGACAGCTCTCACTCAGGGTGGGGAATGAGAACTTCCATGCTGAGAACTTCTCCCAGTCATAGCATGCCGCTCATTTCAGAAAAGTGTACTTTGACTTCATTTCTATCTCTGCCTCAATGCTCTCAATTAGTATTCCTAGCCTCCAACAACCATCATCTAGAAAATAGTATTTTTAAGTGTAGTTAACAGTCTTAGAAATGACATATAATGATTTAACAGTTCTTTGGTGATTTGAAAACAATCTGTAACCAGGTAATATTAAATTGGTACTGATTATGGTAATAGCTATTGAAATAGATGCCTCCGTATAAACCCTCATCTACATGAAGTTCTGTAGATGTATATACCTGTAGATGAATCCACTGATGCTCTGACCTCCCTCCCACCCCAGTAAGATTGCTATTTCCATGATATTCACATCCTCTCCACCCCTAGGAATCTCTCAGCAAGCCATGTTAATTTACTAACCCTGATCCAACAACCCATGTAAAACACCACATGCTTTGGGGTGGGGGCTGAAAACCCCCTGTTATTCAAGTGGGGCTTGAAAACCCCCTGTTATTCCACCATTTCAAATCCCCAAATCAACACAAATATTTCCACCTTTTTTTTTGCTCCATTTCTGATATGAAAGAATCACCTGCTGTTTCCTTCTGCTACTAAGATGTCAGAAAGAGGAAAAATTGACCACTGGAGCATGTTGCGAAGTTTTTGGTCCCACCTGGGCTCTCCAAAATCAACATTAACATTGTTCTATCAACCACCTTTGACAAGCTAACTGCTGTGTGTTGGAAGACAAAAAGGAGAAGGGGGGAGAAAAAACACCCACCCAAATGCAAAGGTTGCAGGCAAGCTTAATGACAGAATGAAAGATAAATACTTTTGAAAGACACATTTGTTTTAGAGCTGAAAGAAACATAATTGCTCAACTACATTCTCTTTGTTATTCAAAAGCAGAAGAATAGAAAACTGAAATATATATTGCATGCCCAGTATCAATTTATAAGAAAACTCTTAATCTCCAAATGTTCAATTTTAAAAATGTCTAAATTTCTGATTTGGAAAAAAACAACCCAAAACCCAGCCATACTAGAAAAGCTGCTAGTACTTTTTGTGGCACTATCCAACATAAATGGAGTTTATATGCAACTTCTTTTACTCAGACTTCATTTGGTAACACAACCTGGAAAACAATTTTCCTGCAAGGCTGTTTTCAGCAGGCAGACTGAGCACTTTTGACTAAAATTTTTAAAACCTTATGCAAATTTCACAGCCAATTATATGAAGATCTGAAGTCTCTCCCTCTTATACTTAAATAAGTGCTTTTTCAGTCATTTACAGTTGCAATCACTGTAGATGTTGTAACAGAAAATCCCAGTCCATATAAGACAAATTTCTCTTAACAACATTTCACTGTATTTTATTGTGTTTTACTTACCTACAGGTAATTAAGTGCTTAGAGTTTAAATGACAGAACATGTTGCCACAGAAAATGGGAAATTTGATATGTCCACATTTATTATTATTATCATGTAGAGTTATGACACCACAGCTGAAACTTTCCACTTTGAATAGTTAGCTCTAATTAAAACATAAAGTAGTGGATGATGCGTTGCCTCTCCATATGCTTGTTTTTCATCTTCTGTTTTGATTACTAGGTTTTAGCCCGTTCTAAGGAGATTCAAGTGTTATTCCAGCATCTGTCTACTTTGTAGACAAACAACTATGCTCACATCATTAAGCATTTATATCACATCGTAGTTTGATGTACTTAACAGAATCCTTAACATTAATAAAGACAATTATCTTTTCCCAAAATACAAAACCTAAAAAATTATAATTTTTAGATCTTCATTTTACCTGAAGCAGAAATAGCTTAGCTTTTTAAAAATTACTCTATTACATCTGGGATTTGTCTAACAGGTTAATGAGTCACAAAAGCCTTAATGCTCCAAAACCCATTTTAGTGTTTAATTCAGAATTCATGCCAGACCCTCTGTGACAAGGATTTTTTGAAGCTAATAGCAGTATTATATCTGACAGGTTTTTTAGTTTATTACAAGTAAGGTGAAGGTACCTGATGGCACATGTATTTGAAAGAGCCAGCTTTGCTTCAATGAATTGTTGCGCTTGGAGGCAAAGTCCATTCTCTGATTCTAAAACAATTTGTACCAGGATATTAAAGAGAACATGAAAATAAAATTGTGCACCTCTATAGGGCAGCAGAGAAGTACAGAATTGTGGACAAAGCATCATCCAGGAGACCACAGGGGTCTCTACGATAAAACACTCAAGTAGGAAGTAAACCCACCTGAGGACATCCTACATCCTATAAAGCCAACCCTACACAGTCTGAAAGAAAGTGCAGGACTTGCCCTCTGCTCACACCATTTTCCTGATCATCAAGCAGGGCTCTCCCAGGGGTTGTTCAAGACATTTTATCCTGGGCAGTGTAAATACTCCACATGAGACTGGTGGTGTTGACCTCTAGTGATCACACACCTTAGAAAATTTTGCTCCAAAATGGTGTGTTTTGGGAAGGCTCTACTCATGCAAGTCTGTGTGATAACTACTGTGAGGAATAACTAAATGAGACCTGCCAGATCCCTGGGCATCTGGAACACAGCTCTTAACCTGCTTTGGCATAAAAGTGGACTTGGGGAGATTCAGATGTGAACAGACCAGGGAATAATTTGGCAATGTAACCAGAATAGTCATGTGAGCAGCTTCAGACACCTCTAGATCTATTTATCCACTCCTTGGTGGAGTAGTCCCCAGTTACAATTCTGTCCCTACTCCAAAGTGGCAAAAAAAAAAAAATAATCTGGTCTTTTCTAAGGCTCTTTAGTTTAAAATTGAAAGAATTGTTTTTAAGAGCATAATATTGATATGAAAAGTAAAATTTCAAAAAATTCAAAAATAGGAACAGTTCACAGTATTTAAATTACTTAGTGTGACTGAGTTCTGTGTAAGCCTTTCCAGTACAGGAAAAATGGAGAAGACATTTTATCCTAGAACTGCAAAAAATCTTTTCAGAATTATCATCTATGTAGTCTTGAGTAGGACTGAAGCCATCTCGAACTGGAATACAGCTAAACTATTGTTATCAACATGCTTATAACAGGCCTAAGTCTTTTCCAGATTGCTCATGACTATTTTGAATTACTAAAATTTCAGATCAGCAAAAGTATTCTGAAGCCAAAGTTGTATGCAACACTGGTAATACTTCAAAGATGAAATTTTTTATATTCTTTATTAGAAGTAGGGTATGAACTGGAAAGTTGCACAAAATAAGAACCATGTGAGGACAAAGAGATTTACACCTATTAAGATATATAAGAATCTGACAACAGTTTAAGTCAGATTCTTAGAGAAGGAAGTATTCCTTTACATGCTATATAAATGCCAACCCATAATCTACTCACAAATTTTGTGATTAAACAGCTGAGCTATAAGATGCTTCTCAAGTCTTCAGCAGATATTTTTCAATAGCAGGGAACTGTGACCATTCTGTGTTTGTATACTTGGGTAGAATATGCAGGATGATATCTTAAACTGTGATGTAGAAATGATCACTAAGCTTAAGTGACTCTACTAGGGAATTTACTGTTCCTACACTATTTTGTGCAGTAACCAGTAGAAGTGGAAAAAGAACAGGGCTAAAGAAAATGCCAAGGTATTTTACAACCAGATAGAAGGGTGTAGGCATTTGCAGTAGAGAGAAGGCACTTGGGTTTCCAAACCAAATCACAATTAGCAAAGAGTTTATCTGGTTCTTCCACGTCTCAGTATCACTCTCTATTTCCTCTCTTCCTCACTGTCTTGTCCACACCTACTCAAGTGTTGGTCATAAGCTATTTTTCTTATTCACAGTTTTTATCATATTTTAATTCTTCTACTCCTCCAACAGCTCAGATACAAAAATGTAAACATTCTAATACCAACTTGAAGTTCAATTCTTTATCTCATCTCTCTTTACTTCCCATCTACTCTGTGTTATTTACCCATTTCTCCACCTTTTTCACATGTATTTCTACATGGTTTTGGATTCTGTACATTAACCATGGAAAGTCCTCCTTGTAAATATTCATTAAGCTCTCTACTGTTAACAGTGATTTGAAAGACACCTACTAAGAAAACTGAAGTGCTATCAAAGAGTAAGTAGAAACAGCTTGTATTTTTATTTTGAAGTGAGTTGCCTAAGTATTACCTACCAAAGTACAGCATATGTGTTATTCTTACAATCGAACTTTAGAAATCCAGTTATGGCCTGCTTTACAAGCCCATATTCGTGCATCTTTATATTCCTTTATCCTTTGAAGGAGAAAAATTCCCATTAAATTCATAAAATTTTAAGAGAAAAAGAAGAATCAAAAGTACATTGTTTATTTATCTTCAACAAGAAGAAGAAGCATATTTTTAAAGTGAGTAGCATCTCGAATTTATTTCTCTTAAAAATAAAAATACTATGTTTTGAACAGACTATTTAAAGGAGTTATTCATGCTTTTGTCCAGAATTTTAATGCAATAATCTGGAAAATTTTAACATTTTAAAACATACAAATGATTCTTCCCAAACATACAGATGCTAACCAATATAGCAACTCTGATTATAGGGGTTATATCTCCAGTAATTATTTATTTCGGGGTATTTCAGGCATGTTTTTTTAAGAAGAAACCAAATTTACTGAAATAGAGTGTCAGAAATCTGAATGTTGCAATCAGAACTGATAGCAATATGGATCCTTTACACTGAGATGAAAGAGAGGTATTTTTTCTTTTGCTGCTGAACACCAGCAAAATTGAAGATGAGAGCAACAAAGATCTCATTTGACATGAAAATATTCATAAATATGTGTATTTCAGGTTTTAATTTATTCCTTCTCCTACCATGGGTACAAAATATCTTGAGAACCCTGATGCAATTAAATGCATCATTTTGGGTACACAGAATCTTGTAATTTCTGGTGTAAAAACAACAAACTGCTGACCTGTGTGAGGGGAGTGCTTTCCAAAGTTTTTTGGCCTTTGGCTTTTTAGTAGTGCTTTTACATAATTCTCAGGACACCAGTTCCTCTGCTTAGGCATCCTTGGTTTCAGGTGATGTGATACTGCCAGAATAACAAAATTGCACTGTACTGTCCATTTCCAGCACAGCACTTTCCAAGGCTTAAATAAATAAAGTCAGGATTCAGAACATTAAAAATCCCCAATATTTGCAAGAAGGGAGGCATATGTGGTCGTACAGATGATAGGAAGGATTATTTTATTACTCTTTCTTTAAAAGACCATGCCACAGGATACAATAACTGCAATGTCCAAGCAAGGCCTGTGTCCTACACCCAGGCTCTTCCAGAATGTGATGAAAAATATGTCATAATACATAATCTTGTGCCATGCCCTAGATTTTATTTAGTAATTTATTAGTAGAAATTTCCACAAAATTATTGCAGTGATTATCCCTACATTTGCATATCCAACTGTAAGTACATTGATTTTCTTTTTCTGACTATCTTCTACTTCTAAGTGCTAAAAAAAGTAAAAAGTGAGGATCTGTTTTGCTTTTTTATATGACTAGGTATAGCAACAGCTGTTCCAAACATTTTTCCTCTGGACTAAAAATCATTTGTTCAGGAGAAAAAAAATCCATCCTTTCCCTGAAAGGCATTAATTTCTTTAATCTACCTTAATTTAAGGTAGAAAGAAAAACAGCAAAAATATTAAATAAAGCTACATTTAGACATTCAAAATGTGCACCATTTTTTGATATTTCCTAAGAGAATATTCTCCTCAAACTGCAACATTCCTTATTCTAGTTGCTACTCTACACCTGATTTACACCTCATCTGTATTCTCAGATAAGCATTTTGCATTTCTTCCCTTATAGGCCATAAATAATTGCTAGTTTATTCTCCAAGAGGAGAAGCAGAAATTTTATTCACACACATGCAGAACTGCCAGCACATAAAACACGCAGGTAGTAAAAATAAAAAAACTTTCTCCCCTCAAACACATCTGCCAGTTAAATGAGCAGCCACTTCATGAAAGACCTTTAGCATTACTCAAAGCTTTCTGAAGGCTGGTGAGAGGGTGTCCCTCATTAAAGATCCTAATTCCCCAAAGTTCTCTTCATTACTGAGATAGAGGAGAGTCTTTTTGGGGTGTGTCCTCATAATCAGCTTAGGAATTGAGCTTTAGTAAGACAATAGTTGTGATATTTTTCAAGTATATGCATTTTTCACATCAAAGGATTGGTCAGAGCAGCGAGGAACTGCATGTCAGAAAAGCTCCTTCGTTTTAGGCTTACCTTGATGGAGGAGCACTGAACCTTCCTGCCTCTGACTTCCTTGGCATCCTCTTTGGCATCCACAGTACTGATGTCTGCAAGACCTTTCCTTTATTTAGTACCTTTACGCCCCTCACACACACCTGCTGTTTCCTCAGACCTTTTCAGGGTGTTGAGAGCCTTTGTCTCTCTCGAGCTCAGGGAATCTTTCAGGCGAGTACCACCAGAGGGCAAAGCCGGATCAGGAACATCGTAGCTCATCCCGGCTCTGTCCCGCAGCCCGGAGCGTGATGGGGCTTCAGGAGTAGCCGGTCAGCCACGTCCGGGCTCACAGCTCACATACTGCATGTCACGGCTGCAACTAATTGCAGTCACCAGCGAAAACCCCCTGTCTTCAGGAAGGTCTCAGCATCTCGGCGATATGAAATTAAGGGCCTGGCAGTGTAATTAGACAACAGCTTCATTACCTTGTGATAACCTTTTTCAGTATGTGTGGGAACCCCCAAAATTTTGCTATAAGCAGTTGAGGAGAACAACATATGAAAAACTAAAGGAGTAATTCACATTTTAGATGCTTCAACCCTCAGTTTTGAACTCATTAAAAGATACTCTGGTCCAGAAATTTATTTATAGACAAAAAAGCTTTGCAACTTCATCTCTAGAATCATTGTCTCTGTCTTGGAGTGGCCCTCAAGCCTGGAAGCAGTCTCCCTTTCAGCAAGACTCTGTCATGTTCATATAGCACATTTGAAACCACAGTAGAGTTGCCAGCTATCACAAGACAGCCTATTTAAAATGACAGTCAGAGGATGTCTTTTACTTGAAGCTGATCAGAAAAACCTAGCAAACATGAATTTCTTCCATAGAAAGTACTCAGTCCCCAAAATATATTTCAAAACATTCATGCACCTGATCTTTTAAGAGAAGGTCTCACTTAAGGAAAACCAAAATCCACCTTCATCTCACTATACTTGAGAGAAAACACCTGTCCAGGTGCTCCACATAAAGGCTGCTTCCCTTCTCTCTTTTCAATCAATGTCTTCCTAAGGTTTTACATTCTCCCCTAAGACACTGTCCTATTCAGTCTGAACAAAATCAGTGAACAGACAAATGCAATTCTTGATCAGCACAGTTAATGTAACTCCAGGAGTAATTCTGTGAGAACAGTGTTTCTCAGGCAGCAATGCCATCGGTAACCAACCATTCCTAGAAAAGTGAGGAGACAGTGTTGCATGCCATGAAAACTTCTACCTGCTTCTCAAGAGAACCAGCAGCTCCCACCCACATCACACTCACATACCCATCACCACAGCTGGTTTTCAGTCATAGCAAACTTCTGCTGACCCAAACACTGGTATATTACCCCTCCAGCTGAGAGAGTGAGTCATCTAGTTGGTAGAACATTTATTATCCAGTGAGATATGATCTGGTATACACTGAAGATCCATGAAACATACCTCAGCAGCAATGAGCACTGCAAAGACAGAAAGGCAGTCCTTCATCCAGCAGAGCAGAGTGTCAGAAAGTGGAGCAGATTGGTACCCAAATGTGTGGGAAATGCTAGTGTAAACAATCACTGCAAGCAAATAGGCTGCTATGCCCACAGTCTAGAAAATGATCCACCTAGCACTGGTCAAGTGTTGTGATGTCTAATTCACACATGTTTTTGGGCCTGACTGCACTAAAAAAATGTTTCTTGAGGTACCTTGCTGGGTGATTTTCTGAAGAAGGGCCTCCTGTGAGCTGGTGAGTCTTGGTCAGGGATGGAGCTGGAGGTCACCCATAGAAGTAGACTCCAAGAGGTCAAAGCAGTAGAAATCTTTAAAGATGCACGATGCTGAAAAGCCTATCCTTTTCAGTGCTAGTCACAGGAAGGCTTTACCTGAGCCACCTCGGGCAGCTGGGTCCTCCCTGGCCAACTTTGACAGCTCAACCTCTGAGAGATGTCATGTAACAGGAGGAGATTAAAAGTCATATTATCAGCCTCCATCAGGAGGGCTTTTTCCAAGAGGCAGCCTTTAAACAACAAAAACAGTTTTCAGTATGTTTTAGGGTGTATGCATGAAGATAGGGTTGGTGCTGTTCATGCTAACACTGTGCAGTACCAATGAACATAAAAAATACATCAGCACAGGTGGGCACTACACCTACTCTTTTTACAATAAAGATATTTAAGCTGGGAAGAATGCCATTGCACAACTGAACTATCATTTTCAATGTCTAGAAAGAAAACCTGCAAACAATCCTCTAATCTCTATTATAATTTATATCTTCCAAATTACATTCCTATCCATTTTAAAATATATTGACATCTTTCTGAAAGGAATCTTGTCCTTCAGAAGAATTCCTGCTCCCAGACAATATTGGTTTTTAATTTTCTTCTTTTTTAATATTATTTTGTTCTCAAGGGAGCTTATGTTTATTGTCTTTGCAATAGTGTACTCCATGTATATATTCCCTTCACCATTTGTGACAAAACAGTCACAGGATTGCTGCAGAGAACACTGAGATCAGCAAGAATAGGGCATTAAAAATCAAGATACCTTAAGTTTGTGCAACTTTTTGCATTAAAAGAGGAAATATAAAACTATAAAAAAAGTGTATCGCATCTCCACAAGACAACTTCATGAAAAGTCAGTGATATTCAAAGGGTATTTGTACATTTATATTGCATGAAGAGAGGGGGATTAGAAAAATAGGTTTTTTATCACTGAGTTATAAAAAATAAGATCTCTAAAATAATTTTTATGTGTCATTTTAACATACTATTGAACTATGTTCAGGATCCAGAAATTACAAACCAAAATGCCAGTGCTAACTTCTCCCTGAACCCTTTTCCCCACACATGTTTACTTAGCATAGCTAACAACATAAGCAGCATGCATTTTTAAGAATCCTTCAGAAGCCTTGAGATCTTATACAGTTCACTTGCTGGGAGAATACTCCTGGATGTTTTCATCACCTTTGCTGTGCTTTAAAATATGACAGCCTCTGCATCTCTGCCTCTGAAGCTGCTCATAACCAAGACAGACCTAGTACTCTCTCCTTTAGCATCCCAAAATATTTGGGCTCCTTAATCTGAATAGTAGGGGAAAAGACCCAGAGAATCCATTTCACATTTCATTTATCCTTTCTTAAATAATGGGAATGTTATCATTTCCAGCTATCTCTAGACAAGTCTTCATGCTGTCAATAAATCACCTTGAATGTTTACAGCAAGCCACAAACCCAAAATGCAGGTCCCCATTCTTCTGTGACAGAGGGCTATGACAGTTTTTCCATATAATGCTTTTTTTTCAACTTGCTCAGACCCTGCTCTGTCCAAAGAAGCTCCTTCTGCCCCCACCCATAACACTGCTGTCAGATACCATCTGTCAGCACTTACCTCACTTAGAATGCCTCTGAACCAAAGTCATGGCATGGAAAGTAGAGGAAGCAAGAAATTTCACTTCACAGTTAATCTTCTAGGAAGTAGTATGATCACTTACCATAGTCGGAAGACTTTTCCAAATTATCCTTCTTTGGGAAAATTTCATTTGTTTGTATAGTTTTAATCGCAGAAGGATATGTTCTGTGTAAAATACATTTCACAGAGAAAGAAAATTCTATGGTCTTATAACCTAAATAACATAAAAAATTTTATTGCACCTAAAAACCCCTTGTCTCTTCAGTCTAATAAACTATGAGGTGCAAAGCAATAACAAAGCAAAACCCGTGATGAAAACATCTCACTCCAAAACCAATGCCTGTTGGTCAAAGTTCTCAACAGAGTTAAGCATCAGCCCTTGAAATGCATTTGCATATTGGTACCAGAACAGAGTGCAGAAACCAACTATCGTTTAATCAACTGGATGCTTCCTACCCCATACAAAAAATGCTGCTGCAAAAGTAGACAAATTATATAGGTAACAAAGATCAAAAGAGTGGCACCCTCTGTACACACTCTGTGTACACACTCTGTGTACCAGAATTAAACAATCAGAACAGAGAAGTCATGACCCTAGTATTCTTCCATAACTTAAAAATGTAACTTTTGTTTATTTTGTCCTTCTTATTCAAAAAACATTATGAATTAATTAAGAAATATTACATTAAACTGGGTGTTAGTTTTGAATTTCATCTTTTCCCTTCTATGACAGTGCCAGTTTATTTAAGACATTTGAAACCTTTCTGTATCGATTACTTTGTTTGCCATTTCTGGAACAGCAAATCTATAAACAGCTAATTGCTGTATGATTCAATGTCTCTAGTATCCTGATGCTGCATCAGTCAAGAAGAGCGATATTTTCAGGCATTTGTGGCTTTGCAGTCATCTACTCCAGCCTGCAGCAGATCTCAGAGGGAACTATTAAATTTCCAGAGTTTCCTAGTCATGCCATACTCTAGAGACTTAGGAAAGAGCAATCACAACATCTGAAATTACCTTTCAAAAAAGCCTCTTACTTCATTTCAACACATTTAAATAGAACAAGAAACTCACCAAATTCACCTGTTTGTTCTTCATTTGGGCAGCCAGCTCTCTGCAGATGAGGTGCTATGAATCCAGCTGCCTTTCCCTCATTCTAGGAGATGTAGGAGATGTGACAGGTTCAAGTCTATCAGCAGAGTGCAATGCTGGTGCATTTCTACAGCAGGGAGGCAGAAAAAGCAGGGGTGGAGGGAGAAAAATCAGCCCTCACAGCAGTTTAAGAGTTCTGGCATGTTGTTATTGCCACAGGTTCCTATGACTGGCTTTAGCTGATCTCCCCTCCTCTGACATCGCTGCCTGTAGAGCTGGGGAGTGCAAAAGAAGGCTAATCACTGTACACCTCGAGCCGTCTCCTGCAGTAAGCCCTGGGGGGTTATCGACACCTGGGTAGGAAAGAAGTTTTGCCACCTGTCACCTGGGACAAAATGATCAATTTCCTTATTCTAGTACTAATGTAAGGTTCAAAGCCAAGTAAAAATTATCCCAGCTGGTCCTTAAAATGACCCGTGAATGACACTGACCATGATTATAAAAACTGGTGTGAAAGGCATTGTGGCATATGAGTTCACTGGACTTATTTATAGATTAATTTTCACTGTTTACATTCATGTTAAATTCAGGAAGGGAGTTTTCCCCTGTGAGAAGAGCTTCCTCTTTTCCTAGTTGATATCATTACTTGCTAGATGCATAAACTGGCAAATCTTTCACACTAATGGCAAACTACAATAAAACAGTTGGTGGTTACTTAACAATTCACTTTATTTATTTATGGCTGTGTAAATAAAGGCTTGAATCAGCTTTGCCAGTGTCATAGAGAGACTGAGAAGATGCTGTTTTCTATCATATCGAGGGGCACAGCCTACTAGACAAAGCACCCCTACAGCCTGAGCTCTCCTTTCAAGCGTTGCTTGTTGCCCCCAAAAGCAACAAACTCATGAAATCATTTCACCTCTTTGTAAGCAGGTGAAGGAGCAGCGAAAAAATTCCAAATCACTGATAGAGGAAGAAAAAATTCATTTTTTCAAGCTGAAGCGTACCTGATGGTGACTTCAGACAAGCCTCAGAGTACTGAAGAATGTACTTGTAAGAGTACAACTATGAAAAATATACCCTGAGCAGAAACAATAATAGGAATGAGACTTTTTTTACCATTTAATTTAATTTCATTTTACTTTATCAAATATGCAAAAGGTCAGTTACTCAGCAAAGCCAGACCTGTATTTTTTTTCACTGGCACTCTCCAAATATTGACAAAGTTCCTTAAATGCCTCAATTTTTATTTTAACTTTCTAGATACCTTTAAAACCTTTAGATAATAGGAAGGCCTAAGAACCTTGGGTACAGATTTTGTATATTGGTCTGACAGTGACATTCATCCAGAAGCACTCTGACCTCTGCCTCCATAGCAACCCCCTCTGTTAGATAACCAATACTTCAGACTGTGTATAAATACCTTTTAGCAGGAGCCTCTGTCTGTTCAGAACACACTGTCAAATTGCCCTCATTTAAAATGATCACTGAGAGCTTGTAAGGAGGAAAACATGTCCATCAGTAAGCAGGGTCACCTGTTACATAACAAAACCAAATTTCTTTCCTCTCTCTGCTTCTACATATCTAAAACTTCTCCTCCATCTCACAGCTGTTACCCAAACCACTTCACCACAATGCATGAATCAAGACTGAGGCAGGACTAAGAGAAATTAAGGACAGTATTCAATGCAACAGTGAGCTCAGGTGTCCAAGAGCAGGTACAGATTCTCACTAACAGATGGAGTCTTATTACATTTGCTATGACTTTTTCTTTTCCCAGCGGCTACCTTAATGACCAAAAATGTCAGGTGTCCCAGAAATGGAGAGCAGAATTTCTTGCTTCCATAACACCTGTTCTTGTAAACTATCCCCTTGTCCCAGCAGGCCATGAATGTTTCTTCAGCCTGTTTCCACTGGGATGTCCCTGGGTTGTCACAGGCACCTGCCGCTGATATGCACCCCACAGCAGGCAACATCATTCATACACATTTGTATTTCTATGTGTACATCTCCACAGCAGAGAAAGGTGATGAGGCAGTGCTCTCTGTTTTTAAGGAAATTCTAGACACTATTGCATACAATTAGACACAAACACTACTTTCTACATCTTTAAGTTAGTCTGTGGGTTTTGCCTTGAAAAGGCATAATATCAGGACCAGGTCCATCCAAGAACCTATTCTCGAGCATGCATATACACCTCTCTGCAGTTTTGAGTGTAGCATTTGAAAGGTGTGATGAAAGTCCCTGTTCATATAGACATTTTCTTCCTGATTAACTTTAGACAATGCTGTTCTGGGCTGGTTTGCTATTCTGGGTCAGTTTACTCTTCTGGTTTAGTTTGCTGTTCTGGGTTGGTTTGCTGATCAATGTGAACTGACTTTAAACTAAGGCCTAAGGTGTACCATACACAGAGTTTTCATGCCAAATTGGATTTCAGGTAAGAAAAGTCTTTCTTGCAGATACAAAAGATCCAGACCCTTTCTGCATTTCAACTCCATTTCCTC
>JACBWW010000949.1:406-18545 GCA_020086605.1 Lanius collurio | reverse complement strand
CCTGGGACAGTGGGAGGTGTCCCTGGGCATGGCAGGGGTGGCACTGGATGATCTTTAAAGTCCCTTCCAACCCAGGCCATTCTGTGCCTCTGGGCCTGCACTCCCCTCCTCACTCTGAGAACGGAGCCCTCGTGCGTGGCCAGCAGAGCCCTGGTGGATTCCAGCCAGCGGAGAACTGGGCTCAACCCCACGTAGGAGCAGGCAGAATTCCCCGTCCCTTGGGAAGAGGCAGCCAGCCCTCACGTAGGACCAGCATAAACAATACCAGGAGCAACACCTGCAAAAAAAAAAAAGGCTCCTTAATTCACAATGATCTGCTTTGTCACTCGTGCCGTGGAGAACATTAAACAGCTCGGACATGTGCACACAATTACACAACAGGGGCCAAGGCCAGAAATGGGGCTGCAGGTGTGTTCTGAGGAGAATTAACCTTCCAAAAATCACTTTAATCAAGTTAAGAACTTACAAGTAGTGCGTGGCTCTTGAGAAATCCATGGCAAGGTCCCGTGCCTTCAATTAACTCCCTGCAGCCTGCAGTGGGTCAGAGCTTCACAGCCTCCATCACCCTGGGGCAGGATAATTAAGCAAATCGCAGCTAACGAAGGAGGAAGATGAAGTAACTGATTTTTGGCCCTACATTTCAAAGAAAAGGGAAGGAAGGAAGGAAGGCACACAGTTGTAACACCAAATATGTCTGTCAGGGCAAAAAGTGCTGCCGAGATGTAAAATATTTGTGATGAGGTTTCATTAGTCAGGCTCAGATGACAGACTGTGACCTGATTAAATACACCACAAAAATAACTCAGCTGCTTACTGAGGTAGCTTCAATCACCATTTCAGTGAGAAAAACAATTATATTTACTTTATATTAAAGTCTGGTAGTACAAACAGAGTCAGTGCCGCACTTAAGCTGAGGAGCAGGTAATGAACAGCTGGAAGGGAGGGAACTTCTCCAAACATTCAGGTCTAAAGCAACCATTGGATCATTTCCTTCAACAAAACACCAGAAAGTAAGATATTGAGAGCAGGTAGCTGAGAAAAACGAGGATAATTCACTGTGGGAATGTGTGAGACAACAGAGGCAAGCGCAAGGAAAAGCTTTATGTAAAGAGGAGGTTCTAAAGAGGAATGGAGCTTATCCAAGAGCTGATCCAAGGCCCTGGAAGGCCATAGAAAGTGTTTTGTTGGCTCCAGTGGGTTGTGGATCACTCTGGAAGTGGAGAGGAAGGGATTGGGGCAGGTTGTGGGGACACTGGAATGCAGCTGGGAAGGGATGGAGGAAGGCAAGGGAAGCAGAGGGCTGGAACACAGAGGTGAAGGTGTGTGCTTTAATGTCTGTTCTGGGGAAAAAGGACCTGCAGGAGAGCTTGAGATGGAGCCTGGGAGAAGGAAGTGGAGGCAGGAGGAGGGCAGGTGACTGAGCAGTGAGGCAAGAGAGCCGTGGTTGGCTGTGCAATCCCACATCCCTTCCCTTGCTCCCAGAGGAAGAGGATGTGGTGCTGGGGCAGAGCTGCTGGGCTGGGCCGGGGTGGGATGGGGGCAGCAGGAGGGAGCAGAAGCAGGAACAGAACCCAGCACAGTCCTGGCCCTCAGCAGCTTTGTCTCAGGGGTTCAGGGGGGGCTGACCGTGGGGCTGTTGGAGGAGACTTTGTTATCTCCTGAAAATCCCTGTTTGGTGCTTTAGTACTTGACAAATGGAGCCCAGCAGGAATTTTAGGATCTGGCAGAAGCAGAGAAGTGATTCAAGCCTGGATTTTTCCTGCACTCTGCCAAGTGCTTCCCATACAACTCTCCTCTTTCTGTCAATCCAGGCAGGACTTGTGCAGATGCTCAGGGTAGGGGTGAAATTCACCCTTTGCTGCTTCTTTCTTTTAGTTGATCAGAGAGAACCTGGGTTAAAACCACCAATATTCAGTTTTAAGAGTTGAAACAACCTTGCCATCCAATTTTAACCCCCTACGAACATGAAATCTTCTCACTTGGACTTTGCCTAATTTCTAAGGGGCCTCAAAAAATCCCAAGCCAGCTGAGACCTCAGGAACACCTCAGTGAGCACCCCCAGGGGAAGAACCCACCATCAGATTATTCCAGAATCGCTGAAGCGAGGGCAGGAACACCAAATGCTTCTCCAGGCACCAAAGGAAATTACATCCCATTTGCTTTCAAGTGTCCCCAAGATGTCCATCACTTCACGTTCCCTTCTTCCTGCCAGCTCTTTGTTGGGATGGAACTCTCCCTCCCATCCTGCTGCAAAGCACGGCTTGTTAAGAGCATTCACTCTGGGGAGGGGGGGGTCACACATCGCTTTTTTTGTCATGCAGAGAGAATGAGCTGAGATCAGTGCTTGGGCAGCAGCCACTTGGTTTTTAAACCATTTGTTCACAGTTATTTCTCTTAATTATTTATTTTTTTTTGGCAAAGCAAAGATGCAGTCCAAGAATTCCCAGCTTATTTTTAATCATAGAGCAGTTAAAATATGAATTGTCCACCTTTTATCTCTGCAGAATTTAAAAGGCACCAACCTAAATTTAATGACACAGCTCCTGTCTGGTTTTGAGCAACTCAGCAGAGCACCTGGGCAGGGATATGTCCAAATCCTACACGAATTCTTTCCCTGCAGGCCTCTTTCCTAACCTGGGATGGCGACATGAGTTGAAATATTTGACTGAAGTGTCCCAAACAAGCAGCTGCCAAAATTTTTTCTCAATTAGCACCATCCTACACTTAATAAAAGCTCAAACCCATCTGTTTGCAGCTTCCAATCTGTCCCAGCACGTCTGGAGATCCAGCAAAAATCTGGAAGGGGGAAATTTGGCCTAAAAATGTCCAAAAAATCAGAACTTTTCAACAGAGAAACAGTTACTTACTATTGCTTATATGAGAAGGGTAAAGACAATAAAATTCTCCTGTGCATGTAATTCCCCTGTAGCTTTATACAGATATATTTACTCATTTATAAATTAACATGAATAATGAGTATCTATATTTATGTGTCATGTCTACTGCTGATACTGCCATATATAAATATCAGTTTATATCTCCGTGATCCATTCCAGTTCTCTGTGCTCTGTAACTCCCATTTTAACCCATAAAAAGTTCAAGCCCTCTCAGGCAGCTCTGTATTGACACTTGTGGCCTCAGAGGGTTTATTACTCCTCTATTACAGCTGGCTGAGTCAATGGGGTGCTTTTCTGGCAGAGATTTTTGGGATATGATTGGACAGACCTCACCTGGCTCCTTCCCTGCTCTGCCTCCTTTATTTAATCACCCGGAGCAAACATTACTAACAGGGGTGATGGGGCAGCAGAGGCTCAGCTCGGTGTTTGCTCTGTCAGTGATTCACTGGTCCAGATTCAGGGCTAAATACCCAGAATTAAAGCACAACTTCACCCTCCTGACCTGCTTTACTCTAAACTCCCTGGGAACGCTCCTTCCTTGGCATTCCACTGATTTTCGTTCATCTTTTGTCACCCAGACCATAAATAGAGGCACTTAGGATCACCCCAAACATTCTGCAATTCGATGACAGCTCCGATCTCCCTATTTATTGATTATTGACCAGAATTAAAGCACAACTTCACCCTCCTGACCTGCTTTACTCTAAACTCCCTGGGAACGCTCCTTCCTTGGCATTCCACTGATTTTCGTTCATCTTTTGTCACCCAGACCATAAATAGAGGCACTTAGGATCACCCCAACCACTCTGCAATTCGATGACAGCTCCAATCTCCCTATTTATTGATTATTGACCTGAATCCTTTTGTTTTCCCCCTTTTCAGGGAAGCCAATCCGAAGCCCCGCTGATCCCCATCCCGCCGCTCGGGGCACGAAGCGGGCAGCAGGAACTTCGCTCGCTGTCACACTCTGTGACTTGGGGTTGTGCAACACCTTTAGCAAACACTTCCTCCTGCAGGAGCAGGAATAAAGCTGAGCCCGGCCCTGCCTCTCACTGCCAGCCCAGAGGAGCTCCCGGGCAGGGCCACCAGGGAACATTCCCAGCCCAGAGAGGTTCTCATCCACCCCAGCACAACCCCGAGGATGGAAATCCTCCTCATTGCTGCTCTTCTGCTGCATTTCCTCCAGCAAGGTACTGCACTTTTTGTTTAAGTCCTTTATCAGCTTTGCTGTGGATAACTGTGTGAATTTTTAATTATTAACTGGTAGATAATTGGGAGGAACAGTGAGTTAAAGCTGTTGGAAAATGGAGTTAAGGATATTTGGGATTTTGCTCTTTGTGTTCAAAGTAACTGTCTATAATTCTTTAGTTAGAGCAGCATTTACTTGTTTGACAAGTGGCCATAAATTGCCTCAAGACCCACAACTGGTTGGGTTTGTGAACCACTAAAGCGATTCTTACCCTGCAAGTGAGAGGCCAATTTAGCCAATTACACCAATTTATCAGCATTTTGGCCATAAAGTATCAGATTTCTGTAGGAATTCAATTACAACACTACCTGATTTAAAATACTGAACAGGCTTTATTTAGCTGCATGATGCCTCAGGTTATAGCCAGGGGATCTCACCTGAGCAGACCCCACTTCTTTTTCCTCACACACACAATTTCTTTCAATTCCTGTCAACAGAGAACAGAGTTTTTCAGGGCTTGGCCTGCACAAACATGCACAGGATTTATATCCAGAATTAAATATTTAATTAGCATTCTGGCCCAAATCTGTAATTTGGTTTTTTGCATAGAATATCTGAAAATGTGCACACATTAAGGTGGCACCTTCTTTTTCTAGACAAAATCACAACTCCATTGTCAATAAAATCCTCCTTAATGATTTTTTTTTGCTTGGAAAAGCACACAATTATTTGTTCCTCATTACAAGTTGTAGAATGGAGCCCAAGGAATTTCTTTCCTCCTCCTCAAGACAAAACCTGAAGGCAGCAAAGACAATGTGCTGATTAAAAATCTCCCTTGAAGGAAGGATTCATTCCAAACAAAACCAACCAGTTTTCCTCGAAGTTCTGTCTGGATCAGGCTGCAGGGAAGGGATGAGTTCAGTCCTGAGTCTGCTTTTAAACCTCGCCTTAACTTGAACTCTCTGGGCTGGAGTTGCACAAAGGGTGTGGAGAGATAAAATTGGGGATCTTTGTTCCCAGAGGCTTGAAATATTCCTGGGATTGTTGCATGAGGACACACTTGAGGCCTATGGAGAGAAATCTGAAAAGCAGCAGATTTTTTTGGAAAATAAACATAATTAATTGCTTAAAAACAATGTAAAGCCCCCTTGTGAATGGCAGTAGTAAAGTTACACTTGGGAGTTGCTCCCAGCACGTGCTTGGTGTAGCAGCTCAGCTGCCACGGGATCCCTCTGCACCATTAAATCAACATCTTTATCAAGATACAACCAGGTTTGTTCTGCAATTACTTTTGGAAAGGCTTGAATCAAATAAATCAGCGATAAAAGAATGGATCTGTTTGTTTTACTGCGACAGTTTGCACGAGGATGTGCTCTGCTGTTCCAGAGAGGGAAAATTACAGTAATTGGAGGCCTCACTCCTGGAAAAACCTGGCCCTGGGGCAGGAATTACCATGGGAGCTGCTCGGTGCCTTTGTTTTTGCAGGGTTTTGTTGGCTTTCTGGGCAGCTTAGGGGGTTTTGTTGTTGTTGTTGTTGGTTTATTTTTCAAATGAAGGCCCTCAAGAATTCACCAATTCAGATGAAATTCCCTTTTGTAGGAGATTAAAGAGCTCAGGGTTTGCCTTGGTGGAAACCAACACATCCCTTGTACAACCCTGGTTTCCCCAAAACCTGGCCCCCGGCTGCCAGGATGAACTCCAGGCTGCCTCCCACCCCAAATTCACTTTGCTGAGGATTCGCTGAGGTTCAGAGAAGAAAAGAAAAATAAATTCTTTTGATCAGCTCTGCATTTGCTCACCCAGTGCTTTACAGCCACTGCAGACCTTATGGGACCATTCAAAAGGGTTCTGGCAGTTAAGGAACCTCTTGGATTCCTTCCACCTTCAAAACTTTCCTAATTTCCTGCCTGTCTCCCATTATTTTACCTGGCCATGCCCAAACATCCTTCCACTGTCCCTCCCTCAACCCAATTCAAGAGATAAAAGTTGGAATTATTTCTTACCACCCTCTCTTAATGTTCTGCTACAATTATTTATGTGCCAAAGCTTTCCAGAGCAGGAATCCTGCTGCAGACCTTGCCCTTGTGTAAGTTTATTTGCAGATCCAGAGGCAGTCTGGGCCTGCCTGTCACCTGATAAGGTTTGGAGATTGCTCATTCCACAAACCCAAAGCAATGAATTCACACCCCTGGAAAATGCAGAGGGAAAGGCTGCACTGGCACAGCTGGGCTGGCCTGTTGGGACTTGAACTGCTCAGAGCTGGGAGGAGAAACCCAAAGGGAATTGCAGGAAATGTTTTAATGGAAGTAGCCAGGGATGGCAAGTCCTCCAAAATCTGGGATGTGAAAACTGCTGGGGTTGGGTCACGCCGTGGAGGGGAAGCAGGGGAGCACAAGGTGTTGCCAGAGCCCACAGGAATCACCTGGGCAGCCATGAAATTGGGGGTTTAATAAATGAAATGTGTAATTTTCATCAATCCCCGTCTGTTTCTCCCCAGGGAGCACCAGGGGGAAGTTCCCTGGAGCTGAGCAATACGAAGTCGTTTACCCACGGAAATTGCACTCTGTGCACAGGAGAGGTGTGGGAACAAGCTCAGAGGTAGGAAAGGAGATCATTTCTTGAGTCATTCTGGGAGATGGGGAAGGTCCTCTGGAGTTAAAACACCCTTGGGTTCCGAGGGTAAGAGAACTTGGACACACATTTGGTCTTCCAGAGGAAAAAATCTGGAGAAGTGATGCCATGGTTTGTGCAGAGGAGCTGAGGTGTGCTCAGTGTGCAGAGAATCCCTCAGGCCATGCAGAGATGTGGGGTTTGATTCTGCTCAGCTTTTTAATAACCTGTGGACACTTTCATTTGGATTAAATTAGAGCAATAATTAAAACCAATCATGGCTGATGCATTTCCAGAGGGTGTTCTGGAAGTGTCTAAACCTAAACATCCCCCTCAGCACTTCCCAAGCACACAGGATTTGAGCTTATGGAGGTAGAAACGAATCTGCAAAGTCAAATTTGCTCCCCTAATTAAAACCCCTCAAACAGAGTGACCTCCTGCTTATTCTGCTCCTGCCAGAATCCTTATTTTTGGTGGGAAGAGGAGGAAAGGAACACAACTGGCATTCCAGTGGCACCCCTGCTGAGGCCAGGAGCTGCAGCAGAGCACATTCTGACCCTTAAATCTGTTTACAGAGCAGATACGAGGACACGGTGAAGTACGGGATCAAAGCCCACGGAGAGGAAGTGGTGCTGCAGCTCCGGAAAAATCGGTGGGTTCAGCTCAGCTCTTCCCTCAGTGCTCCCTGAGAACCATGGCAGGGTGTTCAGGGTGCCAAACCCCAGGGATCAGAGCCCTGTAACACAGAAGGGTTCTGGGAAATGCAACGTTTCAATGGCAAGGAAAGAAGAGGGGAGAGGAAGAATCCTGTCAGTGTTTTGGGAAGAAGTGCTGGGGATGAGACTTTACCATCATAGAGGGACTTCCCATCCTGTTACCTCTGCCCCCCCCCATTTCCTTCCTGAATTGTTCAATCCAATGCATATTTAATGTTTTTCTGTTATCTCACACATTTCCTGGGACCATGAGGAGGCTGTGGGTTACAGAATTGTAGCCTGGAGGGACAGGACAAGGGGGGTGGTTTTAAACTGAGAGAGAGAGGGTTTAAATTAGAGATTAGGAAGAAATTCCTCCCTGTGAGGGTGGGAGGGGCTGGGCTGGAATTCCCAGAGCAGCTGTGGCTGCCCCTGGATCCCTGGAAGTGCCCAAGGCCAGGCTGGATGGGGCTTGGAGCAGCCTGGGACAGTGGGAGGTGTCCCTGCCCGTGGAACTGGATGGTCCTTCAGGTCCCTTCCCACCCAAACCATTCCTTGATTTTAGGACAGACTCGATGGATGATCTTAGAGGTGTTTGTAACCTTAATAAATTTGTGGTTCTATATTTATGTATCCCTATATTATAGATAGATAACAGATTGATTGATTCACTGACAGATTGATACACTGATATAGATATTTACCTTAGCACTACTTCTTTTGAACCTGGAGGAACCAAACATAACCTGGCATTGACAAAATCTTCCTGCAAATTGGAAGTCTGGCTCCAGCAGAACATTTCCCACACACTCTGACAAGTCTGGGTGAATGGGTGCTGTTCCAGAGGCTCTGCAAATACAGTAGTACCATAATCAATTCATGTTAAATACAGACTCTAATTAACTGCTTGCCTCTGTTTTAATCTAATCTAAATATTTGGACTGGGGGGAGGGAAATGGAGTTGCACTAAATCCTGTTCTTTGAGGAGAAATGCAATGGTGGCAGTGGGAAGGAGCTGCCCAAACAGGAGTCACTGCAGAAGTGCTGCTTTTAGGAAGATGTAGAAAGGGGCCCCCCAAAAAATCAATATATAATTATACATTTGCATGCAGATCTGCCAGGAGATGAGTTCATCCCAGTGAAATCAGCAGACTTTAATTGCTTTCTTCTTTTAGAAAAGTCTGTTTGTTTGAGTAAGGATTCTGAACAGGCAGAATTCCCCTCCCTGCAGCTTTGGCTTCCCGAGTTTCTCCTGATACTAAGAATAACCTGAGTAATTGTTTGAATTCCCCACATACTTGGTGTGCTGTGTCATCACCTCATTTCTACATGGCCACAATTTCCTTGGAATAATGAACTGCACTTGGCTCCTCACAGGGATCTCCTGGCTGGGGATTATTCTGAAACTCTTTATTCTGCTGACGGCCGACAGATCACAACAACTCCTGGCATCAAGGTAAGGCAGGAGGGGTTTTTCCCTTTTACATCCAGTTGTGAGGTTCATGGATCCATGAAATAATGGGAGATATGAGACAGAAGGGAAAGGTTTGAATTCCAGGTTCTGAGCCTGTTGAGGTGGCTCTGAAGGGATGGGAAGTTGGGATTTGTCCCTTGTGCCTGTTGGGGATCAGCTCCACACTTTGGCTTCCTGAAAGGCACCCCCTCAGTGGCTGCTGAACAATTTCTGCACCAAATCCCAGCCTTTTGCTGGAGTCAGGGCCATCCCAAAGCTCCCAACGTGCCTCCTTTGCCCTCCAGGCTTTGCTCCTCCTGCCCAGCCCCCTGATTGATTTCTGATTTCCTCCCTGAGCCCAAGGAGATCCCGAGCCCGATGAGGCCCCATTTCCCCCCGGATCACATTTCCAGCCATGCTCACAGCACCTCAGCTGCCTCCTCTGAGTCCTGGCAAATCAGTTCTGCACCTCCAGACAAACGGGACTCGCTGTAGAAGGGATTTTTTAATTAACTGTGCACTAATCTTCCCCAAAAGCTCCCATCTGAAGTTCTCCTCCAAGCTCATGAGATGTGTTTTAACAACACAATCTGGAATTCAAAGCCTAATTGTCTTTGTTAGGAGCAATTAGGAGGATTCTGAATGAAATAAATGTGCATAAATAACTCTGGGTTCGTTGTTTTTGTTTGGGTTTTTTTATTTTTTTGGTTGCTCCAATTATTTCACTCCCTGAACAGATCCTGTGAAAAACCTGGATAAAGACAAACTCAGACAGGCCTAGCTGTGCTGAACAGAGAATTCCTGCACTAGGGATATGGGATTATGATCAGGAGTTTTTCCTCTTGTCTCCCCAAAGGATGGAGATCAATCCTCCACTTTTCCCCATAACTTTCCCTTTGTGGATGTCTTTTTCCCTGTAACAAAGTTGACACTTTGTGGTGGAGGGAAGACAAATAAATGATAAAGTGGAATCCAAAATCCATGAAAAAACAAAAGGCACGAGGGTTTGGATCCAGGATCTTAAGAATTCCATTCAGGAAAATGCTGTGGGTAAAGTTTTCCACAACTCCTCAGTGACTTCGAAGTCTCTTTGAACACAGAAACAGAAACCTTAAATCCTTAAGCCAATTAAGCCCCCAAACTCTTTCCCCTGCCCATGTTTAATATAATACCTGTATTTTAATATCATTGAAATTAATGTGTTTAATTGTTAGCTAATTAAAGAGCCTTTCCTTGAAATCTGGGCACAAGGAAACCATTTGGTGTGGACTTGAACCGAGCAGAGCACAGCAGTGTGGGCTTAATTTGGAGCAGGGAGTGGGAATATTCCTTTTTTTTCTGTGCTGTGCATTGACCTGAGCCCAGAATTGTTGGATTTGCCATGATTTGGGTCCCTTGTTGAAGAATAAAAATAATGGGTCCACAGCAAACATGGAAATGATCACCAACTTTTCAAATTCATTTTACAAATCTCCTAATGGGAGACTTCCTCAGGTAGTGCAGTTTATTGTGAGTTGTAAATCACTGAATTTGTTTTCTGAAATTCCTGGATCCAATTTGTTTTCTGAAATCCTCAGCCCAGCCTGACCCTGGGTTTTTGTTTTCCACCCAGGATCACTGTTACTATGGAGGCCACGTGGAGGGTGATGCTGAATCTGTGGCGAGCATCAGCACCTGCAGAGGGCTGAGGTGAGGAGGGGTTGGGTTCCAAGGGCAGAATGGGATTTTGGGATAAATGTTTTGGGGTAAATGCCCCAACAGAAAAGAATCAGGATGGAAAGAAGTCATGTGATCTTTTGTTCAGGCCTTGGAAACTTTTTTCCCAAAGAAAAACAGAAGGGGAAGGAAGAGAATTAGTTATTTTTAGTTCCTTATGATATTTCAGCTTTTCACTTCAAATCAGGGTGAAAAACATCTTTGACTTCCCCACTGGAACAAAATCCACTTTTCAACCACTTCTGTCAGCTCAATCCCCTCCCCAAATTTAAACCAAATAAATTCCTAACCCAGCTTCTCTTTGACTGAGAGCACCCAAATCCTCAAATTGACTCTGCAATAATTAATTCATTGATTTCTGCTTCTGAAGTGTTGCACACTGCCTCAGGCTGCTGGAACATTCCAAGGACCTACATGCTGCCCCTTTCCTTGACCCAAACCCTCCCATTCCCACCCTTTTTCAGTGGCTATTTCGAGACCCGTGGCCAGAAGTTCTTCATCGAGCCCCTGGGAGCCTCAGACAGGGAGGAACACGTGGTTTATAATTCTGAGGCCCTAAAACAAGAACCCATCAAAACCTGTGGGCTGCTCAACAACTCCTGGGAGCAGGACTCCAGTGACCCCATCAACGACATCTTCAAATCCAGCAACAACCCAGAGGTAAGGATGGGGCTACCCCATCAAAAGAAGGGAATTTGTGGCCATAGGAAAAGTCTAAATAGCACAAATCCCAATTTTTTTGGTGGTACCTCCACAAAGGATTGGTTAAACACAGGGAAGTGGGGTCAGATCTTAAAAACCAGAGCAAAATCTTCCAAATCTGAGATTTCAGAGTCACAGCTGAGTCCTGCCTTTACTGACAGGTGCCCAGTGCACCTTTAACACCTAAATACTCATTAATATCTATTTTACCTCCCATATCTGAAAAAAAAATTTAATACCCAGCCTATGTCTCATCATTTAAACCCAAACCATTTCCATTCTAAATGACCTGGCCAAAGAAATCCCCTCAATAATTAATATAATTAAGAAACAGCTTTGAAACTACAGAGGTTGGGATTGGAAAAGCTCTTAAAAGCCCTTTACAATCAATGATTCCTTCAGATGAAAGCCTACCTGAAAGCCAAGAAGTTCCTGGAGCTCTACATCGTTGCAGACAATGCTCTGGTGAGTTTTGGAATTATTATTTGGTGTTGGATCAGCTCCAGGGGAGCTTCCCAGGGTATCCCAACTTGTATTCCCGGGCTCCTACAAGAACTACGAGGTTCCACTGAGCCTGGCTGGGAAAGGGGATTCCTAAAGGGGATTTATTTAGGAATTCCCACCTGGAGATGACAAGGATTTAGAAAAGACTTTGAAGTGCTTGTGCTGTTGGAATATCCTGAGATGGAAGGGAATATCCTGAGTTGGAAGGGAATATCCTGAGATGGAAGGGAATGATCTGATTTGGAAGGGAATATCCTGGTTTGGAAGAGATTATCCTGAGCTGGAAGGGAATATCCTGAATTGGAAGGGATTATCCTGAATTGGAAGGGAATATCCTGAATTGGAAGGGAATATCCAGAATTGGAAGGGAATATCCTGAGCTGGAAGGGAATATCCTGAATTCAAATGAAATATCCTGAATTTGAAGGGAACATCCTGAATTCAAAGGGAATATCCTGAATTCAAAGGGAATATCCTGAACTGGAAGGGAATGTCCTGAATTCAAATGAAATATCCTGAATTCAAAGGGAAAAGGGAATATCCTGAATTCAAAAAGGGAATGTCCTGAATTCAAAGGGAATATCCTGAATTTAAAGGGAATATCCTGAATTCAAGGGGAATATCCTGAATTCAAGGGGAATATCCTGAATTCAAGGGGAACATCCTGAATTTGAAGGGATTATCCTGAATTCAAAGGGAATATCCTGAATTCCAAGGGATCCATAAGAATCATTGAGTCCAACTCCTTCTCTGCACCCTCCACAGAAATTCCCATTTTGGAAGAGGCTGATATTGAAACCCAACTCTGATAAAATCCTACATCCAACAGATAATTTTTTTATGTAAACTGTGATATTTTTATGCATGGTGTGGTTTGCAAAATAATCTTCTGTGGGATATTTATTTCCTGATAAATCCCCTTTTCCTGATGTGCTGTATTTGCCTTTTCAGTACAAGAAATATGATGAAGATGTGAAAAATATAAGACAAAGAATATTTGGAATAGTCAACTACATCAACACGGTGAGAGCAAACAAGTGACACTGAAATCCAACTGTTTTATAATTTCTTTCTATTGAAAACCATCGAAATCCAAGTGATTTATAATTATTTCTATTGAAAACCATCGAAATCCAAGTGATTTATAATTATTTCTATTGAAAGCCATTGAAATCTGGGTGATTTATAAAGCTTTTTCTGTTGAAAACCATTGAAATCCGAGTAATTTATGAGTATTTTCCATTTTAAATGTCAAAAATTTTCATTATTACATGTAGGAATGAATGAAAACTCAACTTCATTGGAATTTGGAAAGCAAATTTACCACACCTGTCCAGATTCTCCTTTTCTTTGCCTTCAGAGATGAGATTTTTAATAAGAATTATTTCTACTCCTGATTTAATTATTCCTACTCCTACTTTAATTATTTCTAGCAATATTTTTAAGATGTTTTCTAATCACTTGTCAAGTGAATGGCTGATCCAAAAAGAATAAATTGATTCTTGATTGCTTGGGTAAATTTATTCCAAAATTGCTGGAATTTTCAAGTATTTTAACCCTGCTTTAAACATGGTGGGAAATCAGATTTCATGCTTTGTTGGGTGAGGATTTTTTGGAATTCAGAGCTTGGAAAAGCTTTGTTAGGTCTGGAATGGATACTGGAAGAGGAAAAGCCACCCAAGCACCGGGGCAAGGCTTTGTTTAATTAATACCAATTTTTAACAACACAAACACCTTTTTAATGCATTCATTTCTAATGGATTGAACCCACGAATCCTCTGCTGCAGGTTTATAAAGCCATCAATACCCACGTGGCTCTGGTGGGCCTGGAGGTGTGGACAGATGGGGACAAATGTCCCCTGAGCAGGAGCGCCGGCTCCACCCTGGACGCCTTCTCCAAGTGGCGCCGGACGGATCTGCTGCCGAGGAGGAGGAACGACAACGCACAGCTCATCACGTGGGTGCCCTTCCCAGCACGCCTCTGGTCCTGAAAACACCTCAGCAAACACATCCAAGGCCCTTTTATTCCTTAGAATTGGTCAAAAATGCATTCAAGGACCTTTGGATTCCTTAGAATTGGTCAAAAACGCATCCAAGGCACTTTGGATTCCTTAATATTGGTCAAAAACACATCCAAGGCCCTTTTTATTCCTTAAATTGGTCAAAAACGTATCCAAGGCCCTTTGGATTCCTTAAAATTGGTCAAAAATGCATCCAAGGTCCTTTGGATTCCTTAAAATTGGTCAAAAACACATTCAAGGTCCTCTTTATTCCTGAAAATTGGTCAAAAACGCATCCAAGGCCCTTTTTATTCCTTAAAATTGGGCACCAAACATGCTCAAGGACGTTTTTATTCCTTAAAAATTCATCACACATCCAAGGCCCTTTTTATTCCTGAAAATTGGTCAAAACCACACCCAAGGCCCTTTTGATTCCTTAGAATTGGTCAAAAACGCATCCAAGGCCCTTTTGATTCCTTAGACTTGGTCAAAAACGCATCCAAGGCCCTTTGGATTCCTTAGAATTGGTCAAAAATGCATCCAAGGACCTTTTGATTCCTTAGAATTGGTCAAAAACACATCCAAGGTCCTTTTTATTCCTTAATATTGGTCAAAAACGCATCCAAGGCCCTTTTGATTCCTTAAAATTGGGCACCAAACACGTTCAAGGATGTTTTAATTCCTTAAAAATTCATCACACAATCAAGGCCCTTTTTATTCCTTTAAAATTGGTCAAAACCACATCCAAGGACCTTTTGATTCCTGAAAATTGGTCAAAAACACATCCGAGGCCCTTTTTATTCCTTAAAATTGGGCACCAAACATGCTCAAGGATGTTTTTATTCCTTAAAAATTCATCACACATCCAAGGCCTTTCTTATTCCTGAAAATTGGTCAAAAACGCATCCAAGGCCCTTTTGATTCCTTAAAATTGGTCAAAAACACATCCAAGGCCCTTTGGATTCCTTAAAATTGGTCAAAAATGCATCCAAGGCCCTTTTGATTCCTTAGAATTGGTCAAAAATGCATCCAAGGCCCTTTGGATTCCTTAAAATTGGTCAAAAATGCATCCAAGGCCCTTTGGATTCCTTAAAATTGGTCAAAACCACATCCAAGGTCCTCTTTATTCCTCTAAAATTGGGCACCAAACACGTTCAAGGATGTTTTTATTCCTTAAAAATTCATCTCACAATCAAGGCCCTTGTTATTCCTTAAAAATTGGTCAAAACCACATCCAAGGCCCTTTTTATTCCTGAAAATTCATTCTCCAAACACATTCAAGGCACTTTTGATTCCTTAAAATTTGTCCCCAGTCAGTGGCACTATCCTGGTCTGGATTTCACCCATTCCAACACCAGCTTTTACCAGGAAAAAAATACAAATGCAAGTTTGGTTTTTTTTTTTTTTTTTTTTTTGTGCTTTTATTTTCTTTTTTTGTCATGGAGCACAAATAAATTCCTGCCAGGACACAGCACCAAATTTTTCCAGCTGAATCCCTGCAAAAATGGGGGATGGAAATTTTTGCCTTATCTAAGACTCTTCTGGTTTTGCTCACAGAAGTTGAGTGTCCTGGGGACCTCAGCAAAATCTGACAGGTGAAAGAGTCATAACATGAAGTTTAACAAGGGAAATGATGAATTAAATTTCCCCCAAAATGTGGGAAATGCCAAATTAAACCAGCACTGACCTCACTTTCCTGTCCTGTGTCCAGAGGTCCTGACTCATCCCAGCTCCTTGCTGTGTTTGGAGCTCTTTCCACACCAACAGATGCTTTCAATCTGATCAACCACCACAGAATTTGAGTAAATATTCCAATGAAAGTGCATTCAACTGGGTTTTTTTTCTGATTAATATTAAAATAAATACTGCATCGGATCTGAGATTCCATCCAGAGCTGGGGATGAAACCTCCAGCCTGGTTAGGAAAAGATGCCTGAGTTCAGATCCCATTCTGGGCACAGCCTTGATCTCACTTTTGTGCTTTTGTGCTGCCTTCCAGAGGCCTGGACTTCGAGGGGACCACGATTGGACTGGCCTTCCTCAAATCCATATGCAGTGATTTATACTCTGCAGGTATTATTCAGGTCTGATTCATTTTTATTTCATTTTTTAAAGGCTTTTTTTTTTTTAACTCAGCCAGAGAAGAACCTTTATGAAAACCATTGGGTTTAGGGCATTTTCAGTTTTCTGGTTCATTATGAGACTGTAAAAATTCACAATCAGAGCCCTGGAGGTGTCCAGGGTCAGGTTGGGTGGGGCTTGGAGCAACCTGGGATAGATGAAGGTGTCCCTGCCATGGAACCAGATGGGATTTAAGGTCCCCTCCAACCCAAACCATTCTGGGATTCTGGGATTTTATTTTAATTGAAGTGGGCAAAGCAAGCAAACACACGATATACACACCTCCACAGCATAAATCTTACATGATTTTATACAAATGTAATAAATATTTGATAAATATTTTTATTAACTAATAAAATAGAATCCAGACAGATGCACAGGTGGATTGAGCACCACACAACCCCTTGTGCATGGCCAGGAGAATTCCACTGGAGCAAAAATTGTCCCGTTTCTTCTTTTCTCTGTTGTTCCTCCTTGTTCTAAAACACACATGGAAATAACAGCTGCTCTTGGCTCCCCAGGACCACAACAGGAACGAGATTGCCGTGGCAGCCACGATGGCCCACGAGATGGGGCACAACCTGGGCATGAGCCACGACACCGAGGCCTGCTCGTGCAGCGATGACATCTGCATCATGACAGACACTGTCAGGTGGGACCCACGGCTTAAAGTGGGCTTTGGGCAAGTCTGGTGGTGGATTGGCTGGTCCACTGCTTAATTTTTGTGGGGAGCTTGCCTCTTTATGTCTTGGGATATCTTAAACCATTTACAAACAGCCTGGATATTCCTTGACTGTGCAGCCCCACTTTAAGTCAGTGTTAGTGACAGCTCCTCACCAGATGCAGAAGTAGAGAAGAGAAATAGAGCTCAAACCCTCTTTATGATGTTAAGTTATTTATTCCTTCTGTCCTGGGGGGGACAGAGCACCAACCTGGGTGAGAATCAGCCAGGGTAAGAGGGTGAGGTTTTGTGTCCAGCTGGTTTTGTCACAGAGAGGGGGACAGGGGATCCCAGGGCAGAGCTGGGATAAACAACCCAGCAGATCAGAGCCAGGGCTGCTGGAACATTGGACACAGGACTGTCTCAGAGTCACAGATCAGAGCCAGGGCTGCTGGAACATTGGACACAGGACTGTCTCAGAGTCACAGGGCAGAGCCAGGGCTGCTGGAACATTGGACACGGGACTGTCTCAGAGTCACAGGGCAGGGACCTGGCTGGGGGGCCCAGGGGGGTCCACAACAACAGACAAGCTGCCAGCTTTCAAAATAGAGCAGTATTTTTGTCCAGTGAGATGATTCCATTCAAATTATTTTTAAAAAAAGAAAAAATTTTAAAAATGGATGAATGCCAAGGTCAGATATTCCCAGACAGAAACCCCTCCCAAAACCCAACCCAAAACTACTTTAATCCTTATATATTTAGAAAAATGTTTACCCCAAGAGTTGTGGGGACAGTGATCTGCTCCAATTCTCTCCCAAAGGGGGTTTCTCCTCCTTGCCTATGCCAATCCTAACATAAATCCTCCTGTTTTCCCAACACAGCTCGGTGGTTCCCAAGGAATTCAGCTCTTGCAGCCTCCAGAGCTTTGAGAAGTTCATGCTGGCTGACATGCCCAAGTGCCTGACCAACGTCCCAGAGCTGAGCAGCATCGTCTCCCCTGCGTCCTGCGGGAATGGCTTCGTGGAGAAGGGAGAGGAATGCGACTGTGGCACTCCTGAGGTACCTGGGAATGAGAGGATCCTTGGGAAAGGCAAAGGGGTTTGTCCAGGCTGGACAGCAGCTGCTTTCTCTTGGTCCCTGAGGTGGATGTAGATCTTGACAAAGTTGAAATTGTGGTCATCAATTTGCTGAGCTGGGGTGGTGGGGCATGTGCAGGGTGCTGGGAAAGATGAAGTCCTGGTTTGTCAGGAGGTGGGAACAGAGGAACTGAGAGTGGGACAAAGCCATCCCCACAGCTCAGCCAAACCCCAAGTTCCCTGCACAACTTCTACCTCCAAACCCAGGCCTTGTAGGGAAGGTGCTTCCCAACAAAGCCAAGGGCAGGTCCCAGGTTTGGTGTCCCTGCCCCAGCTCTGACTGCTGCCTCTGCCCCAGGAGTGCACAAACGAGTGCTGTGACCCCGAGAGCTGCAAGCTGACCTCAGGGGCTGCCTGTGCACATGGGGACTGCTGTGAGAACTGCCAGGTGAGAGCCTTCCCCAAAACCTGCCAGGTGAGACCCTTCCCCTCCCCTGTGAGAACTGCCAGGTGAGA
>JACBWW010000948.1:0-18554 GCA_020086605.1 Lanius collurio | reverse complement strand
AAATTATTACCTATGTACTGAACCAGCCATGACTGATAAACGCTAAACAATCTTAAAAAATATAGGAACATATTTATAACAATTTTTTTCAGCATGCTGGAAATCTTAAAATGCTGTTAAATATTGCAAGGGGGCAACACAAAAAAATACCTGATAAATGTGCATTTGTCTTGAAATAGTTACATAAAAATACTTAGCACTTATTTAGGGATCAGAGGTGATCTAGAGTCTCCAGTATTATGGTCTTAAGTCTATAAACAAGGAAACTAAGCCAGACTAATACTGTACTTTTTGCAAAACCTTACCTTGCAATCTGATCTCAAGGTGGGCTGTCAAATCCTGTCATGCCACAGTATTTTTGCACCAAGCAAGTGATATTACAAGGTATGAGGCAATAGGAAGTCAGGCTTCAGGGAGGCTCAGGCTTACTCAGGGTTATAGAAACTGATGTCAAGTCTCCTGGCCAACAGCTTCCTGATTGAATCATCCTACCACCATTCCTGAAGAGATTTTTTTTTTATGAATGATAGATAGTTAAGGATGTGTCAGCAGATTTATTATTATCTCAAGAATGTTGTGGGGTTTTTTAATAGAAACACAGACCATTAGCTACATTCTTCTAAATAATATTGAGTAATTCTTTAGTAATTGGAACCATGAAAGAAAAAGTTCTAATTTGGTCCAGAATTGACTTGTAAGGTGTAGGAAGAAGAAATTCTCAAAAAGGCAGGAAAGAAAAGCAGAAAGACAGTGTTGGAAAGACATTAGGAAGGGCAGAAAGAGGTGATGAAAGGTTTCATAAAGAAATGAAAAAAACTATTGAAGACACAAACTTAATCAGGCTTGCAGAAGATCCCTCCTCAAAACCAAACCAGTAATATTAAGGAGAATTCACCATTCATTTCATAGCAATCTTCTGCTATGAAGGGATGGCAGCAACCTTGTGCATTACTCCCACAGATGGAAAAAATCTGTCTCTAGCACAAGCCCCAATGAGACCACATCAAGAAGGCTTTGGAGGTGGCTTGGTTGAACATAAGAGATTCCAGTTTCCAGGAGGAAGAATCTTTCTCTGACAGACACAAAGAGTGTGAAAAATACTCCTCAAAATTAAAATCCTGTTTTATCTTTGCTTGAATTTTTGCTGACTACTCAAACACATGGGTGCAGACTGCATTAGGACATATTTCCCACACAGGTCCTGCTTTTCCAGTAGATTGCTGCTGCTGCAGGGTAATGGGGCTACTGGGAATCAGGGCTCAGTTCAGAATTAGAAACAGGTAAGCAAACAGTTACATTCATCCCTTGTAGTAAGTGCCACAAAGAGAGCAGAATAAACAAAGTCACTGGAATACCTAATTTCCACAATTATTTAGGAGTTCTGTATAAATGCTTCTGCCATGACAGGTAGAAGTTGACTGGTTTAGCATCAGTGTTACTCCTGACAGAGCAGGGGGGCAGCAGCCCCAGGGATTCTCAGGGGGGTGAGCACATTGCCAGCCCTGCAAAATGGCCATGGCAACCATTTAAATCCTGCTCATTTCCACTGTGCTTCCATGCCAACTCTGGGGAAAAAAGTCCTGCTGCATGTCTGCTACTGAGAGAGCCAGAGAAGCCTGTGTGGTCAGCATGAGTGAAGTTGAACAGCTGCAGTGAAGAAAAGCAGAATTTGACACATCAGTAGATTGCAAAATGCTAGCATAGTGTGAAGCGTGGAAGCTGAGATTCCTCTGCCGTTCCATCATTGGGGAAATGAGAAGGAAACACACAGGTCTCCAGGAGATGCAGACGATCCATCAGCAGGCATGATGAGTATGTTTCAAACACACTACACCGTTATTTTCTTGGGGCTGTCTGAAGAGTACACCTACTGTACACTGTCCTTGCAGACCTCCTGAATGGTACTCATGTTTTGTCAAATACAGTTTAGCAGTTTCCATACAATCTCCTTAACACAGACCTACTGGTGAGTTGCTCCTGCCATTAGACTCTGAGCTAAGATGAAAAAGTTCCCTGCTTCCTCCCTTCTGCAACATGGGGAACCTTGATACAGTCTCTTGGCAGGCTGTGAAGTTCAGTAAATAATCAGACAAATGTAATCTCAACATACAGGATAATTACAATTGATATAAATAACCTAAATTAATCACAAAAACCCTTCATCTTGCCTATGCCAGCTCAACAGACACCTGACTGTTCTATAGACTTACCTGTGCCCATTTCAACCAAGCAGACTTGGCAAGCAATTAAATACTTATTGAGTACAGTAAGAGGTCTGTTACCAATCCTTTACCATTTCTTCTGTTCAATTATCTTTTCTCTCTTTTATCCTGCTTCCTTTAAAAAGATTCAGCACCACTAATGCAACCACATCTTCCTTTCTGTTTTATCTGTGACAGAATTCATGCAGATTGAGTAACTCTACATTCACACTTCATACAGACACCTTCTCCTTTGGACACTATCCCATACATTATGATTTGCCTCCTTGTTATATTTAATTCTGCAAGTTCCATATTGCATCATAAAATCTTCCAGGATGATATTCACCTGGAACTGTATAGCCTTAAAAGAAAGATGTGCATGATCCCCATAACTATTGATTAGAAGACAGTTGTAGCTTTTGCTAGGACACAAGAAATTCTCTGCCATACTGCAAAAAAGCCTCATTCAGGTCTCATTTAGGTCTAGAGACCTACTGCAGACAATTGTGGTTGATTAGTTGAGTTTGTTTTTCTGCTTAGTTGTTATCTCAAGCAGAGAAGGATTTCAGAAGCACTTTCAGGTCAATGAGCACATGGGCAGGCTGGACAAGGGAAACACATGATTTCCCTGGTGTCCTGCACAGCACACACTCCCACCCCCTCTATATTCTTCTCTGGCATATGGCTCAAATTTAGAATTGGGCCTAAGTATAAGAATCTACATTTTAAAACAATGAGCTTTGAAATGACAACCTGGTCTTAATTTTGCAAAATTACCCTTATTTTCAGACACAGAAAATCAAAATCCCAGATCTTAAACCCCTCCTGGTGTGGAACATTGTGCATTCCCATTCCCTCTGACCAGCCACCCCCTCAGCAGCATACCCTCCCCCCAGGTGCTGAGGGCAGCTTCAGCCCTGCTTTCTGCTGCATGCTCTTGATTGACTATTCCTATTTCTCCAAGCAATGACCCCTGCTCATCATAATAGGAAATAAAACCTTGCTGAAAATACGATGCTTGGATTCACCCTCTTCCCAGAATTACTGGGGGGGAGAATAGATGTCTCTCAAGTGCAGAATCATATGCACAACGGTCTCTTAACAGTTGCTTGGAGGTCTTTTCCATTTTCACATAAATCTTTTTTATGTTGTACTCCCACAACTAGTCATTTTATTTTTGGCTTCACTACCGTAAACTTAATTTAACATTACGTCTTTTAGGTAGCTGTTGGTCTGCTTTTATGACTAATGAGTTTTAGACAGGACATTCATAAAAAACTGAACAAAAGCATCTATATTGAGCATACAGTAAAGACAGTCCTATTTTTCCTCAGAATAATTGTATGCCTGAGCACAAAAGAACACAAAAGTTGCACATTAGGCTACAAAATCACAGTGGAAAGTCAGTCTCAAAAACTTCGATTGAGATCTCCAAGCATCAAATGAATTCTAGGATAGAATAATAACAACACAGAATGTCTGTTCAAGCATGCAGCCATTTAACTCATACACCTTCTACCTTGATGAGCAATTATCCTACATACTATGGGAAACTTACATGCTGGTTGTGGCCTTCGACTGTGCACTTGTATTGTTAGTCAGGTTTGTTGGCTTGGCTGGTTTTTGTATGTGGGTTGTTTTCTTTTTTTTTTAATATGAAGTGCAGCCTTTAATGACAGTGTACTTCAGGTGCTGGACTATAGAATATTTATTTATTCCAAGAGACAATTGACACAGTAAGTTTCAGAGGCACCTTCAGCTTGAATGGTTCAACGTTTTGGAAGACATGCATTCAAAAAGGTATTCAAAGACAAACCTGTCACAATCAATGAGAGCTGGGGGTTCCTTTCTAGCTCTGCAAACACAAGAATGGGATGCACGGGAAGTGTTTTGATGCAAACCAAACCAAACCAAACCTTTCTCTGTCACACTGCAGAGGAAAAGGCATTCATAATCTGCTGGTTAGGAGAGAGGGTGTTCTCACATAGAACAGTAACATTGCTCCTACCTTCCACTTATTGAAAGGGTTACAAGGAGTTAGAATATGACAATGACATAGGAGTTACACATTTTTTATGGAGCCCTGTTTACATACAAAGTGTGAAAAAGCTGTGGTTTCTCAACCATAGCAGAAATCAGTCCAGCTGGAAAGCTGTGGCTCCTATCCTCCATTTAGCCAGTAAATAACTCAAATATTTCTCTAATAGCCAGATCTCAAGCCATTGTTTCATCCACAGCTTTAATTTTCAACAGTTCCACTCTGTTTCTCAAAGCTTTATCCTATTTTTTTCCACATATACATAGTCACACCCCATCAAATAGCATCCATCAAATCCTCCCCATGTATGTCATAGGTTTGGCGGTGCTGGATGAACCTCTGATGTGGACTGTGACTCCAGAAAACAGCTCAGTGAAAGCTCTGACTGTTTTAACCTATTGAGTTCTATTTGTATTTAAGAGCTTCCTGGTTGTCAATGAAACAACTGCTCATCAGTTGTGTGTGAACAAAATCTAGGATTTCTGCCCAGGACTGCCTCTCACAGCACTCTACTAACAAGCAAAGTATGGGCAGGGGGAAAAAAAAGGGTCAATTATTGGACACATTTCTGGTAGTATTTGGAAAATCTGAAGACAAACTGAACAGCTCTGGACAGAAGTCTTAAGCAAAATGATGCAGTCAGGTCACATTAGTGCTCTGATGGGGCATCACTGGAATAAAACTGAATGGTGACACTGCTTATAAGGAAAGAACACATCATGGTAGAGATCTCAACATACAGACTCATATTCTATAATTTCACAGTGAAACGTTTCCTGAAGTAACTTCTCACCTTATTGAAAGGAATATTACTCAGCTGACTACTAGTAAAAGTGTAAGATAATTCTACTCTCTTTATTTGCAGATGTTCTGGCATGGCCTCTAAGGAAACTGATACTTGAGTAGAACTATTCCTTACAAGTAAATGCAGTCCTACATCATTTTGACATTTGTCTTTCAGAGCAGAACAATTGGTTGTGGAATTTGTCAAAATGCAGTATGACTACATTTACTTGTAAGTGCTTACAAATATTGTTCAAGCCAACTGCATCTTGGGAAATGCTTTATAGCTCTAGAAAATACTCTTTTGCAAAGTGTAATTCATACTCTTTAAATTATCAGGAGTTAAAATAGTGTATAAGAAAGCCTATATCCTTATTACTATCTTAGAGTGGCCTGCCTTGCCTGACAGGCAAGGATACATGTTTGTCACCTTGCCTTTTAGTTTGGAAAAAAAGATGCAGCTATTGGTTATTGTGACAGCTGGGAAATATAAGTGTTCAACCAATTTAACTAAGAAGTTTGTGTATGCACAACCAACATTTATTTTCTCTTAATATCAAAAGCCTGAATATAAACTGCTTAGCTGCCTGTTTTCCAAAAGCATATAAACAGAAGGATGGATGCACCAATTGCATTAGTATGAATTAAAATTAAAATATGAACTGAATGTCAGGGAAAAAAATCAGTGTGCTCATTCAACTCCTCCCCAGCAACACCACATAAAATCAAATATGCAATTTCTATATCCAACAGCATATATGCATTAAAAAATGTTAAATATTTTATTGATAACTTAGCTTCATGAAATTGAGTCCTGCTAACTTTTTTCTTCTGTAGAAAGAATTTACTTTGTTCACCATAGAGTCCAGATTAACACCATGGAAACCTTAATCCCATACTCTATAAAACATGCACATCACACTTCCAAGTCACAATTAAAATGCTGGTTTGGAAAACAGGGAATACAAGCAAATTATTTCCTGCACATGGTACATGATGAGTTTCCTGCACCATTTGACACTATTGGCATGTGTTAATTACTAAAAAGGAGATAATTACAAAAATTCTGTTGTTTAAAGTGCCGGGACATCCCTTACCACTGCACAACACTTCAAGGCTGAATAGGGAAAGGCTATTTTATGACAAAGATCAATGAAAAAGTGCTTTAAATGAAGAAGTTAGCATCGGAGAGCTTACATAGCAGGATCCCCCGTCACTATTCTGCAGCTTTCCAAAACCGTATCAGCATCTTTAGTTGCTGGTTTATACTACACTAAAACCAGACAGAACACAAAGCAGATATTAATGTATCCTTAGGAAGTGTGAACTCTCAATTAGAGTGTGACCTTGCCTATTACTCTGCTATTTCATAGCATTTGGGGTGATGATCTATGATCTTATGTGGTCATCTGCAGGTAGGTGAAAATGTTTCCTGCTTGTGCAGCTGGCTGACTGCAATTCAGCTCTGACTCACAAACAATACAGGACGGTTCACACCTCCATCCCATGACTTCATCAGAAAGGTCCATTCAGAGCAACAAACAAAGCCCTCCAAAGCTCTACCCTCACAGATTTGCCATCATTTCGTGTCAAAACTGGGTTTCATAGCTTGAATCTTGTGGTAACTGCAGCAACACAATTTCTGCATTAGACTTCTGCTGCCTTCAGCCAGAAAAATGACATAGAGTGAGTGAATTTACCTCAACCATCAAAATATTGTTTAGACATGACCTTGATACAACTCCTTCCCGATTCTTACATAGGCCTACAAACAGTTACTCATCCCAACTTATTCACAGAAGGCTAAGAAAGAAATGGAATGTGCCACTTTTTAAATTAATGTAGTGAGTTTTCTAAATGATTTCCATACTCCCTCCAGCTAATTCAGTCCCCAACATTCCTATATTTTATTTTATAATTTTGTGAGGGTTTTTATGCAATCCCTTTTCCATATAGTGCTCTGTGAAAAGGATGCTATTGTACTTTTTGCATCTGCTAATGCACTTCTTCATCAACTACATTATTTTCAATACATCTTAAGAAAATGCAAATTAGAGTAAGTCACTAAAAATTTCTAGTACAACTTCACATTTACTGTATAAAGCTCACTTAGAAGGGCATTGCTCTGTCTGGTGTAATTGCAGCTCACAGCAAGGAGGCAAGTAGAGTGAAAGTCTAAGCCACTCCAGAAGCTGGTGTACAAGAAGTTATAAAGCATAAAAATTACGTCAGCCTAAGAACTAGACTGGAGCCTTCTAGCAGATATTTCACTTAATTGCATTTCAAAACAAACAAATAATCACCCACTTCATGTTTGTTTCTTGACCTGAGAGAGATCTAGTCACACCACCAAAATTAAAGAAGGCAAAGGCTGGGACTGAGAGAATGAAGAACTTGCCATGGTAGGAGGACAACAGGTTTGAGACCATCTAAGGAACCTGAAAGTGCACGAGTCCATTGCACTTGATGAGAGGAATCCACAAGCCCTGAGCAAACTGGAAGATTAAGTGAGCCAATGGCAGTGTGGTACTTAATTGCCAACTGGGGTAAAACCATGGCCCATCTCTTTGTATGTCTTTGTAGGAAGCCACAGTTTGATTCTGTTCAGATCCACAATAGTCACTAAGTCAGTTACAGAGACCTCCACAAGATTATTCACCCTTATTCTCATAAAAACAAAGAACTATGATTTTAACAGTATGAGCTGCCTGGAGATACCCACATTGTAAAGGGAGAGAGCTTGACCAGATACCTAAATTCTACAGAACTTAAATCAGATGTAGTTAATGCTGTGATGACACTGAGGTGGGAATGATGAGCTTTAAATGTGCAGTATCTGTTCTACCACAGATAAGGACTACAATGCTTAAATGAAATGTAAGCACAGAACACTTTTTAATATGCAAAGTATTAAAAATCCCCATAAATGTCTTTTATCTTTGCTTTCATGTATTTTCCCAGTCACTAAATGCTAAGTGGTAGCATGGGACTACTTATGCTTTAAATTTAAAGTACATGCTCAGTTCCAGTCCACACAGTCAGCACTCCAGTTTCCGTTTTCAGCACATTTAAAAAGATGTGAACTGGCTGAAGAAAACGCACATTGTAATGATCTGAAGTCTAGTAACATCAAGAACAAGTGAAACCCAGAGACTTCTGCTCACCTCAGAAAAAGGAGTCAGAGTTTTAAATACTCTATTCCATCCTAGTGCAACCATATATAGACAGGGAATCGAGTTCCTCCATCATCCTAAACAACCTGTGTGAGATCAACCTTGTCTTAGTGCCCTAATCAAAGGTGCAGCACCTAAATTTTCCCATTACAACAGACAAAGCTCTTACAATATGAAGACTGCCCTCTTACCTTCCACATGTGACTGTAAAACCTCCAAGACCAGTCTGAAGCCATTGGCTAAAGCATGCAACCCAACTGTTTCCTCATTTTTGTACCACATATGCATGTGTGTATATTTGCATGTACTAATTTATCTCCCTTTGCCATCATTTACAGGCCCTAGAAATCCTTTCTGCTCTGCTCTTTTTGTTGCTTGTATACAAATAAACAACATCTATATAGAAGCAAATATCCACATAAAACCAGCATATTTATATTGACTCAACAGGACTTTCTGCATCAGTTGGATTTCAATATGGTATTAGTTTACTAAGCAGGGTTTGAACCTCTAAGAAGTTCAACTTGTGAAATTCAGTAGAATATAGATTTTCCTAAGACAGGATTAGCATGAAGGTTGTTGTGAACACTGGTGTGCTGTTCAGGCTTGGATCTTAGCAGTGATATTACTGCTGTTGGGCAGGATGAAAGTTTGGAAAAAAAGTGTCACACATATGTAAGCTTGGCAAAAAGATCTCTGAATGTAGAAACTGAGAATGAGACGAAAAAGAAAGCAAGGTTTGATATAGGGTAAAAGATGTTTTGCTGAACCAGTGGTCACTGAATAACTGAGAAGGCGAAGGCTGGAGATGAGTTAGAAGGAGATTTTTATGACTAGAGCAAAAGTATGTGACTACAAACAAAGACATGTTTTTTACCAAGAAAATAAGTCTCAAGAAGAGCATAAGTAAATAAAAACCATGTTTTTAACAAGGAGAGAGATATTGCAGGCAAACAAGAAATGTCGATGCAGCAAGTAGAAGAAAGGTCTGAGAATTTTCCACTGTAAGCTTAAATTGTAACATACTTACTCTTGTGATTGGATAATGACTATAATATGGTAATGGTAGTAGTTATGACAGGCTATAGACAAATGTATAGGTATTGTGTATGGTGCTGATTGGTTGTCATGTATTAAGATACTCAGCAAAGAAAAGCATATAATGGTTTGTAACTTGAACAGAAGGGGGCTTCAGGTCTGCCTACAAGCTGTAGCTAGCAGTTGTAGGTCTGGCTCTGTATTACCCACACCTTGGACTGCTGTAACTTTGCCTATGCAATAATCAGCTTTTTGGAGAGCTGCCTGAAGTCCAAACATCCTTCATCGACATTTCTCCTATAACTGCTGTTTATTTTGTCACACAACTGGCTCAACCACTTGTCATTGAACCTCTGTGTTTGGGCATGCTTTGATACTGTAGCTGACTGAGCTGGGAAAGATCCTCCATGGGGCTCTCATCCATCTCATCCCTCTAACTTTTATTCCAGAAACTGAGATGGGTAAAGATTTTTAGTTTTATTCTCTTGGACTTGAAACCACCGGTAGATTATATTTCTGAGATACACAATCTAAAGAAACTTTGTTCTTGTTGGCAGCTCAACTTCAAGAAACAAAAAAATAATTTCTGGTTTTGCAGCAGATCAAAAATATATTACCAAACTCAGACACAGCATGGCTTGGGCACAAAAACTCCAGTGACAATTCAAGAGAAATATAATATGTACTTAATCATTGAGGCAGCCTCCCTGAGTTCCACTGATTTTTGATTAAGCAGAACAAACATAACAAACATTGTTTTCCCATCAGTGGCCTCTACCTGAAATCAGTGTTTCTGTATTACACTGGAGTTAAAAGGCCCTTATCAAGAGAAAATTCTTATTTCATGAAAGACCTACTGTGCTAGTGTTTCACATTGTACTTCACAATTCTTGCAATTTAAATCACAGGCACTTTGAAAACACAGAAAGGCTGTTACTGTGTTTTTTTCTCATAATCATTCTTCCTGTTGCTTCTAATATAACATCCATTGTAAATACACTCAGTGGGTCATTTTTGGTCTCACTTATAAAGTCCACCTAATCTTTGCAGCTTCCAGGAAAAGTATTTTGTTTTGGTAATGATGCAGGAACATTTCTTAAGAAAGCTTCAAGAAAAGGAGTTTTTAAATTTATCTAATTAAGGTTTTACACAGGATAAATGTCATTATCAATGACAGCCTGTCCAATCCCTATACTTTATATTAAGGAATATGCAAAGAACCTTGTGCATAAAGGATGAAGAGATTGAATGTTAGTCCCAGAATCGGTCCCAGATGTGTGAAAACCTACAGAATTTCCTTTTTCATTTGCATGGAAAACACTATGAAACGTTGATTTCCAGGAGTCAGTGACCTCATAAGCTTTCGCTGTCCATCAAGATATTTTTTTTCTCTCGATATTACTCAGGAACAGTAAATATCCCACTTGTGTGTGTCACAAATGCACCAAAGGTGATCTTCACCATTGTGAAAACCAGTTCCCTATATTTTGAAAAATGTAAAACACACTTCACATAGTTGCATAATCTCACCTGCACTACAAAAATGTTTTTTTGCCACATACCTTCTTTTTGTTGGTGGAACAAATGTAGAAATTGTCAATAACAGTGGCAATCCCAGGCTGTAGATTCAACTTTGTGTATAATGTCCCAAAATCTGAAGACCTGAAAGAAACCAAACATCTGTAAGTGCTCTCTTTTAAAGGCTTCAGAATTGAAACTCTGCAAAGAGACCCCACTCTGTGCAGCAACTGTCCATTTTCAATGCTTCTCTGCCATCCTTTTGTTCTTTTCAGTGCTCATTAGCTACTAAAAGAAACCCACCACTATTAAGAAAACCATTCTAGGTTTTGAAAAAGACCTGGCTACTTCTGTCTGTACTTTGCAGTTCTCTAAAGTGCTAGTTTATTTTTTGTGTGCAGTGACAGAAGTCTGACATGTACACCTTTCCAGCACCACCTACACGGTGGAAAAAAAGAGCTATGAAGAGCACGGGCTCATTGGCAAGTACTAACAGCACCTCCTCAGCTAAGCAGAAAAAGAAGAATTCGCTTCAGAGCTTGCTGTTGCATAAGAGAAGAATTTGGCCTGAGATCTGGAAGACTCACATTAGACCTCTAGCAGAATTAGTACTTGATAAACTTATCCCATCCACTCCTCCAGCTCTTTTTCAGAGGATCACTAAATCTTGAATGAATAAAACAAAAGTCAGTACTTGGCTATCAGCATGTCACACACACATCTCCATGAGTATTTCAAATGTGGGCACTCTGCAGAACTTGTTCCGTATTTCTGAAAAGCCAGCAGTGAAAAATGTCATCTGTGCTTCTCAGTTGTATTGCCAACACCAATTATAAAAAGAACAGACCAGTAAAATGTTAAGAAAAAGTTAGTTAGTGAAATTCAAAGCAAGCGACATCCAAATTTAAATCACTTTAGATAAATATTTCTTGTTTCATCTATGATCAAATTTTACCATACACTCCTTCCATATTTACAGTTACTCAATTTGCATTTAGAAAGGGACTCAGACACATCTAAGACACTTGCACCTTCTTTCCCAAGCACTCCCTAGGACAGAGTGGGTGTGAGGACTTCCACTCAATACACCCTTTTCTCTCCCTGAAATAACAAATGAGGCTGAAGGTACCCTGCCCAGGAACTCTTCATCATTCAAACTGGGAGCATTCAAAAGCTCTCATGTCCAAGAGAACCAAGACCCTGCCCCTCCCAGTGTGACACTGCACTGCCTGTGCAGTGATTTCCACCCTATAGCCCCTTTCTACCACGTTCACTGCTTCCCAGCAGGCTCTGCTACCTCACACTCCTCACCCAGGGAAGTCACTTGCTGAAGTTTGTAGGAGTATGACTGAGTACAATGAGAGAGAAAAGTGAAAATCCAAATCCTTGGTGGAGTGTGTATATGTTGAGAGGTAGCCACTGCCTGAGGTCTCCTCCAAGCCATGTGAGGCAAATTAGTCCCTGAGGGGCTGGGGCCCACAGGAGGCTGCCATGAGCACCCCACCTATGTCCCAGTGCCACCCAGAATGTCACTGAAGTTGGAGGGTATGCTGTATGAAGCCAGCGGTGGCTCCTGTGCCTTCATCAGTCCAGCTTTCCACAAGATACAGGAACTTTCAGCTGCTGTCATGGAGCAGCTTTTTATGTCTTTGGCATCACCAAGCATAGAGAGCAGATGATATGCCTGGAAGAGGTCCTAAGGAATACCAAGCAAAGAAAGGTTCATGTTTACCTTGTTTTTCTTCCTTCTCCACCAGTAATAAAACCCAACTGGTCATAAGACTATGACACAAAGATCATAATCACAGCCTAAAGTTGAGAGTTTAACCATTTTATAGCATTATCTGAATAGATTTGATCTGGGTTGTTTTCTCCCCACAACATTGCTATGCCCGCAAATATACAGCAATGCATTAGAGAATAAACAGAATTATAGTAATAGAATTTTGACAAATGAAAATGTAGATATCAAACACATACAACTGCAGTGTACTGGATGATCAGCACAGAACAAATTAAAATTCTAAGGGGAATAGGATGGACAGTGCTAAACCTAATCTGCCAGCGGTACTTGACAGAAAAGAAATTAAAGCAAAGACTTAAAATACCAACTTCAGCCAGATGTACTGAAATCATGCAGAACAAGTATGTATGATGGAAACATAACCTAGTCTATTCTCTTTGAGGGAACAATATCAGGTCAGTGGCTAGCCCAGTAATAATATCCAGAAATAATTCTCTGAACCTTAAAGATGATTCAATTTACTTTGAAGAGGCAGTTCCAGGATTAATACAATGGGACCACTGGAGAGTGACACCATGTGCAGGACACCATGGCAACTGTGTCAAGGTGTGAAAAGAGTACAGGCAGGAAGCCCGAAACAGATAAGTAAATTCCAAGATAAAAAGTTCCAGTCCAAAACTTTCCCTTCTCATTCTCATGACTTGATAGAAAATGCTGCAAAAATAGAATGAGGTTTTAACTAGAAGAGTGCACTAAGATAAGTATGGTTTTTTTCAGACAAATGTAATAAAACGATACAGTCAAAAATCTTTTTTTTTTTTTTTCCTAGTACAAATTAGCAATCTCAAGAGAAAAAAAAATCCCATTCCAGCCTCAGAAAATAGGCTACTGTATCTCCTAAAAAGTACACTATGCCTAAGCAGAAGACCATGATTGGAAGAAGATCTGTGGATCTGTGGAGAAATCTCTTCAGACTTCCAAATCATTTTTTACTACAGCCCACATGTGAGAGAGACCAGGAATGTCAGCTATTCTTTGGGACATTCACACACATGAGGACATAGTTCAAGGACATCATTCAAGGGAAGCACTGTACAAAATAATTGGTTTCCAAATCTACTATAATTCAGAGAAAACTGGTCACCCTGACTTTTTCACTTAAGATACAACTCCCAAGTTCCTGACTCTGCATATATAAAGAACTAATATTTTGTAGCATGCAGCTAGAACTGAATACCCTGTAGTTGCACTACTGAGCTACAGACAGGGTTGGGGAAGACAAATTCTGGGATCCCAGTGCATGCCTATTTCAATATATTACCAAATGTACTTCATATCAAATTAAGGAGAGAAGTAGCCTTTTATGATTTTCCAGTCTTAGTGAGATTTTTTTTTTCCTGTTAGGAACCAAACTCACTGTGTCAAAAGTGTTAAGGAGATGAAAAAAACCCCATGAGTCATCTGTTTTTACTAGGATAAACACATTCTCTCTCCTCCCTAAAAAATCACGAAGAGATATTTCAAGTTACAATAGAAAAGAGGATACACATGTACCTAATAAGAAAGCTTCCTCCTATAGCATGGTTTATTTGCAGTGACAGCACAACAGCAGAATTCCATAAACCAGGGCAAGAAGTGTACAGACTGCCTTTGTAAAGACGGGCCTGACCTGCAGTTCTAAGTGATCTGGACACAGTTAATTAGAATTTTGGCTTTCTGTGAGACACTGCAGGGAATACAGCAAGCTATAAACAGGCTGCTTCCTGCTGCAGAGTACCCACCTGTGTGCTATGGGCTACAGATTTACATGGATGTTTCTTCATAGTGCAAAACTCAGTGGAGGATTCACAGGAAACACATCTTCCAGCACTCAGGTGCTAGAATCACTGGATGGTGGAACAACATGATTATTCACGTAGTGATGCAGACATCCCACAATGTGAGTCCAACAGAGCTTGTGCCTGGGTAAGAGCTTCTTTGGAAGTGTTCATGTCTGCTGAAATATGTCCTAGTCTGCTTTATTTTTTTTTTCTTTTTTTTTTTTGTGTGTGTGTGTGTGTGTGTGTGTCTATATGTGGAAAAACCAGTTGTCACTGTAAGAACAGCATGTTCAGATAACAGTCCTCAAAATCATACAATGATATTACAGCAGAGACATAATCAGGACTTTTTAGCTTAATATTGTGAGCCCAAAAAAAATAGTTGGGAAAACTTCCAAGTGGTAGAGAAATGTACCCTGATGAAATATAACTCTCTATGTCTAACATAATTTGGAACTGTACCTAAACACTGGATGTAAACATCTTCCAACAGAAGTATTGAGAAAGAAGGAGAAATTCAGGAGATACCAAAAGGGACATGAACCAAATGTTTGCCTGTGTAAACTTCAGTATCATTATACAACTCTCCCCTGGTGACTCACACCTATGATCCAACATTACTCAGTTAGTTGTTTTTCCAAGTTATATTTAAAAGTAGATATTTAAAAATATACAAGAAATATTAAAATTAATATAGTAAAATGTTACTGAAGATTCATAGAGATGAAAATTGCATTCCCAAGTCGAATGTAATACACAAAGAACACATCAACTGCAAAAAAAAAAATGCGTCCTTCCCTTTTTCTTTTTAATGAATTGAAGAGACACACTAGAAGGAGAATGGTTAGAATGCTTAATACACATGTTCATCAGGTTTCGTCTACTTTTTCTTCTTGAAGACCAACTCAAGCTCCATTCTAGTCAAATGAGCTATGTTGTACAAGCTCCGTTACCTTAAAATCCTAGAAGACAACAATGAAGAGATTTCAAATGAGTCATGGATTACTTAACTGGTGAAACAAAAAAAAAGTCTTTGAAAAGAAAAATACAAAAGATCTGCTGGTTTAAATCATTGGTAAGTTGTTGGAAAAGATTCAATTGAGATGCACATTAGAGAATAAAGGAAGAGTGGATCTGTACATAAAACTCACTCAACTGCTTCCCACTTCATTTTCTCCAGACTGTATTGCAAGTGTTATTTTCACGCCTTCCCCTCCTTTCAGTCAGCAGAATAATCCAAGATTTACAGCATGAACTTTAAAATTCAGGAGAAATTTAATTTTAGATTCTTGCTCTTTCACAGACTTGCACCTAACAGGAGGATTTCCCTTGTGCTCTGGTCCCTCATCTGAATAATAGAGACAACACTGTCATCCATACCTCAAATGTCTGTAAAGAAAACATATCTACAGCAGGGTATTGAAGAACTGGCTGGTGGAGTATCTTAAACAGATACACCAGAAGTTCCAACAATAAATACCAGGACAAACCCACTGAAAGGGAAGAAACCAGAGGAATATCCTTAAAGAAGTGGAAGACTAATTTATGCACTTGAACAGAAAAGACTTGATGGGCTTTTACATGTCCAGTGTGGAAATTGCAGAGATTTTGGTTACCCTCATAAAATCCTTTCAAACAGAACCAAAAGCCTCCAAAACCCCAAAGCCTTTCTTCAGAGTACAAACACATTGAAACATTGGATTCCAACACCCAACTCATATACGGAGCAATTTATGTAGATTAAAGTGTCTTCAAAGGCTGTAGAAGAGTAGGACTCCTAGCAATCCAATTAACACCCAACGATCCAATTAACAGATCACTAATCGGCCATCAGCTTTGCTGGAGAGCTTTCTGGAAACATCTTTCTTTCTATTTTCCAGGAAATTGAACCTTTTGGAAATTACACAGTTTTCCTCCCAAAATCAAAAATACAGAAATGCTTCTTCCTTAATCCAGTTTTACACTAAAGAACTGATGGTGTAGGCAAGAGGTAGTATATAAATATTTTAGCAACTTCATATTTAGGCAATTGAGGGTGTGCTAGATCAACAACAGTGCAGTTTTTGGTGGGCAGGAGCAAGCTGCTTGAAGTTTCTACCATGACTGGCACAGAGCTGAAGGCTCTGACGATGGGCAGGTCACTAGCCCAATTAGAGAAGTTGGTAGCGCCTCTATGATGACATATTTAAGGAAAAAGGGCGGGAAGCTCTCTTTCCGCCTCCTGAGGGGCGGTGGGGCGGGGGCTGAGGCCCATCCCAGGGGGGGGGGCCGGGCCCTTCCCGGGGCCGGGCCCTTCCCGAGGCCGGCACCGCACGCCCAGGGCCGGCCCTGAGGCGCCGTCAGAGACCGTGTGGCCAGTGACGAAACACGGCAAACAATTCCCCGGTAGGGAGCCCAGACAAATCAGCCTTTTCAGCGCAGTGAAGCTCTGTAAGAATTGTCAGTTGATGGAACTTGAGAACAAATGAACCTACAGACTCTTCCAAGTTAGAGAAAAGGGAAAAGCGAGGACACATGAGGAGAACCAACATGGCAACACTGAGGTCAGTGAAAAGGAGAGGGAAGAAGTGCTCCAAGCACTGGAGCTGAGAGTCTCCTGCAAGCCATGGTGAGGACTATGGTACAACAGACTGTTTCCCTGTAATTCATAAGTGCATGGGGGGATGTGGAGATCCATGTGCAGCCCATGAGGAGCAGTGCTCACGCTGGATCGCGTGGATGCTAAAAAGCTGTGATCTGGTGAGGAACTCGAGCAGAGAGAGAGGACCTTTGTTTCCAGAGACAGAGAACCCTTGCTTCCAGATGAGAACAGCTTATCCTTAAAAAGCTAAACCCCATGAACTGAAATGTCCCACACTGGGCAGTTGTGGGAAGACTGCTTGGCCTGTGGGAGGGACTGCTACATGTGAAAGTTGAAACCATGCTGGAAAAGTCTGCAGAGAACTATCTGCCATGGGAAGGATCCCACAGCACAGCGGAAGAAAGAAACTTTTTTCCTTAAGAGTTCTGAAGAAAGATTTTTAAGAAGTGAAAGACTAACCAAAACCCCATGTTTTTGTCTCCTTACATGGTTGGTGGAAAGAGGGAGGGACTGGAAGGAAAGGTGTTCTAAAGGTTTATTTTAGTTCCAATTACACTTTTTATTTTTAATTCTATTAATAATAAATTTTAGTTCTCATTACCCTGTTTATTTTTAATTCTATTAATAATAAATTTTCTTTATACTGTTTAAGTTTTGAACCTGTTTTGCCTTGAAATGTTTTTCTCCCTAATCCTTATCTCAATCCTTACCTCATGAAGTTTTTGTGTTAATTTCCCCTCCTCCGCTCAGCTACAGCAGAGGAGAATAAGTGGATAGATTTTCCTGGGTGCCTGGCAATTAGGCAGTGTCAACCTCCAACAGAGGATTTACCTTCTTTTTGCAAAAACACTACAGAGATGAACATTTCCCATTTTCACTTATCAGTCTCTTATTGATATATTGACAATATATAGCATAGATATTTTTAATAGCTCTTGAAAATCCCAACTGCCTTTTTAGCTGAAGTCATCTGTAATGCTCTGCTCTGTACAGGACATGGTGCAACTTTGTATTTATATGAAGACTCTTGTCAATCTTTACAGGTATTAATGTCCATAGATATTTGATTGAAATTGCTGACTTAAAAAAGTCCACAGGAAAAAAGAATGAAACCAAAAAACTCCATTTGTGTTAAGTGAAGACTCAAGGAGGATCATAAGCTACCTATTCTAGAACTGGGCTTTTATTTAAAGCATTAAACATATCCAATTCAACTGGCCACAGTGAGAGAGAAAACCAGTCCTCTGTAGTAGGGAGTCAGATCTCTCCTCAGGAGCTATGGCTGCTAATGTCACAGTGACGAATAAGATGTGATCTTATTTTGCAGTGCACACAGCCGGGTCCCCTGACACTACCAAGACAGACAGGGCCCCAGACTGGCATGTCAGGCTACAGTCTTCTACCCTGATGTTGCAATTCCCTTTGAAGAAAGTGTTTTGAAGTGTTTTCCAGGAACTATGCTATCTGAGAGCTGTCTGGGCCCAATGTTTTGCACAGTACAGCAACCATTCACATTTTCTTAGGAGAGAACATGTAAGGTGACAAACAGAGCTGTTTGTACAGATGGGGGTGTTACTCCATGGAGATGCATGAATTATATACTACATACTTATGTACTGTATCATTTTTTCCCTTACTAGTATCTTCTGTCATGC